>JAQIXN010001891.1:0-14721 GCA_034698145.1 Proisotoma minuta
AAAGTGGCCCGTGACGGACAGACGGACGGACGGCGGGGGCAAAAGCAATAGCTCTCCAGGTATGGCGAGCTAATAATGGACAAGTAAAAGTTGATGATCCTGTTGTAAAATGGATACGAGTGGAGTTTGCTAATGGAAGGGCGTAACGTGATATCAAATGAAAACAATTTAATTTCTACTTTCTGCCGTTTTATTCTTTTGCAAACATCCAAACAGATGCAGGCAATAAAATCCCTTTCTTTCCTTTACAAGTAAAGCAATAAAACTTTGAAAAGAAAATAGAAAATACGCATCAACATTTATTTAAGAGTTAGTTCATTTTATTTTGTTGGTGTGAAAATATGATACGCTTTGTCAGTTTATTTAACCTTTTTGGGGCTCAGATATCAAACCTTGAAATGTAAGACAACTTTTGCAATTCTTTAAATTAAAACACAAGATGTTTATGTACATATTGACAATTTCATCCCATACTTTAATTTATTTAATTGTTTTGAGTGCTTAAACTAAATGTTATTAATCTAAGGAATTTGCAATGCAGCATTCTTTTGTGATGACACTACAAAAGTTAACATAATTTACAATGTGGGGAAAATGAGACAAAACCTTAGACACTTATATCCTTTGATATCCATCACGTCTGCAAATATCAAAGATCGTCATTTTATAGGAAACATTTCCCAATTTTTTGGTTGGTTGGTTAGAATTGGGAATTTTCTTGGAAATGGGAATTCTGAACTGTCGCCAGTCAAACCAAACACACGCATAGCGAATTTAAAATAAGCTGTGCATCCCGTCTTTTCTAATTTAAATGAATCTCTGCCAAGTCAAGGGCAGTGGGTTTGGTTTACGTAAACATTTGCTCAAAAGAGTGCATAATTCTTTCACTCGTAAAAGATCTATGAGTTCTAGATTGAGGCTGGCATAATATAATATTCTATCAGCATACAGAACTAAAACAAATATTTATAAAAGAGCTCGATACTTATCTTTACAGATTGGGAGGAACTCAACAATTAGTTTTGTGCGTAAAATGAGGTTTTACCAAACCACAAACTATTGGTAAATACTTATACTTTCTTCCGTAATTAGAGCAACGTTTTGAATGGCAGCAAAGTGGTTTTAATTCCCAAGATCAAACGTCTATGTAAAAGGATCTTTCTACGCACTTTACTTTCCCCTTATAAATAGACAAACATAGATAAATGAGACCAAGGCACAAACATTTTTGTAGCCTCAGAGTACGCAATTTCCCAGCTCGTTTACCTTAAACAAGCGTCGAAAGGAATTGAAGACATAAAACTGTCTCAAATAAACATTTACTCAACCCTCGCATTTAGCTTTAATAAATAACGGGCAATTAGCCTCCACCCCAAAACGGAAAACGGAATGCGACAAATCCGTTGACACATATTTTCACTTTTAGCTCCCCAATATCTGTCCCCTCATTATAAAGTATTAACTGACTAATGGCTCACAAGAAAAACTTTGATACCTAATTCTGGCTCTGAAATTGTGGGCGGTTGTTTGTGTTCTTGGAATTTTGATTCATATTTACATCTGCGGCAAATAATTAAATTGGAGGCATTTGGCTGGATTAATCATAAAATCAGAGGAAGAGGTAGAACAAAGATGGACCGAAAAATACTTAATTTAGTTTTAGAATGTCCCAATTTCACTTAAAAATTGAGACTTTTTGGCTCAGCAAAATGATGCAAAAGTATGCAACTGGGTGCAGTTGCTCCCATTAAATAAATGCTGACATAAAGAATTGCTCCGTTCTAACACTTTTATTTTTATTGAGATATTTTATTTGGAGCAGCACATAAATACTTGAGATTTTAAACTACTTAAAAGTACAAATCTAACATTAGATAAAGACACGTGCAAAGTGCACTTCTTAATGTTTTCCTTTCCTTGTAAAAGTACATTTTATAGAAGATCCAATCAAAAGATAAAATGTAAGTATGTCTAGTAAGTATATTTTATTGAACTGAACGAGACTAAAAAATCCTGACCCAGGGTCGCAACATATGCAAATAAAATAGATGAGTCTGATCTTGATCTTACCACAAACCCAAATTGGAATTTGAATATGTCGGTTATTATCCTTGAACAGCAAAAATACTTGTGCTTTATTGCTTTCTCCGTCTGACCCAATCAAGGGCCTTGCGACTAAAGTATCTAAAGACACTTAAAACCACATGTTCATTTAAGGTCATCAAAATCCCATCTAGTACAAGACATTTCGTTTTATGCAGCGAAAGGCGTCCATCCATTAAAAATTATTGCCACCCCACCAACCAAAAAATAGATAGCAAACTTTCATTGCATTGTTCAAGGACCAATGTTGCACAAACAATGGACATCTGGCGTCATTAGTCACCTAAACCCCTGTCATATCTTTTTCCTTTAGGTATTAGTCGATAATGACGAGCTTAAATGGAATTCCGATGGAAAAAGTTCTGCAACTGATTGCAACCAACGGAATTTAATGGATGCAATAATCGAAAGGTATGCTCACATTAAGATGCAAATGTTTCCCATTACAAAGACTTTCCCACTAAATCAATCTTTGGCTGAGGTGAGTTACCTCAAGTGTCAAGAACAATGAACTTTTTGTGTGGAAATAAGTAGATCAAGTATCCAAATAGATTTTTAATGTGTAGTTAGTTTGGAAATTGCCCAGTTTTTACAATCCTTTTATCTTTTTCCTAATGCGATTGAATTTACATCTTACCATTCCGGAAATAATATTGGGGAATAAAGTGAAAGCGGCTTATTTGTATCCATCACTCATTTCCTTTTTATGTGGGTGAAAGTGAGCCGAAGTCGTAATTGAGTTCCTTTATCGCAATGAAACTTTACCCTTCCACTATCAATTTATAGATATTGGGACAAAAGACAAAACATTTATTCCCAATTACACGATTAGCAGATAAGATGCAAAAGTTAATGAACTAACAGTGCAACGATCTGGCAGAAATTGTATAATGCAAAGAAATTAGTCTTTGCTTTGCTCCCAGGCGCTATTTAATTGGATGGAAATTTTTCCAAGAAAGTTCCAAAGATCAGGAAAGTTTGGGGCAACTAATCCAATCCAATTTAGCGTAATTACCCTCACTTAAGAAGGGATTGCGAAGGTTAAAGCGGCTTTTAGAGGGAAAATTAGAAAGCAAACCCAGTCACCGATAAATTGGGAATCTGGATAATGCTTAAAAAAATGAGAGTTCTTGAAACAAAGTCAAACACGTGCGGCAAAAGAATGCTTATCATTTTTAACTGTCCTCAACTTAACTCCCAAATGCAATTACTTGATATTCATTTCCAATGCTTTCTCTGGAGAAAGGCCGCAGAGTTTTTCTTTTCTCCAGATGCCATTTTCCCGTAATGAGAGAAGTGGATTAATGCTGGCATTTATTTATCAGCTTTCCTTAATGAAATGGAGAGCTAACTGGCCAAAGAAAGCAATCCTTTCAATGACCCTTACCAAAGAAGGACGGGGAAGAAAGAAAGACTAATTTATGCAGTGAGCAATTACCAGCCATTGAATTAGAGGCCAAGGGATGAATAAGACTTCAATTAATTACATAAAATATAATATGAGGCCACGCATTTTGTAACGTACGACATTTTTCCATCCATGTGTCAATTTAATTGAGACAAACATGGGAAAACAATAAAAATTAAAACAAATTGTTCTTACCTTAATTAGCCAAGTTTTGCGTCTGCTGCTGTCTTCGGGTCACGTAACGTATCAAAGTTTTTATACAAGGACAAAATAAGGGACGAAACAAAACTTTCTCTCAACTGTCTCAACTTGCCTCAAAACGTTTGGTGAGGTGGACAAGGACACTCATTCATGTCATTCTAAAAAAACTGACATGACCCCAAGAATAATGGGACAGGGATTTCAGGGATTATACAGCTAATCTTGATTCTATAAATAAAGTTGGATGACTGGATAAAAAGTTTGGAAGAAGATTCAGACTCCAGAACGAAGAAGCGACTGGGAAGGAAACTTGAGAGAGAAGAAGAGGAAAGCAGTGAGGGAGTTGAGAAGTGGGAGCAGAATGAGACACCAACACTTTGCTTTGCACAGTCCACATGAGGAAAGTGAGATTTTAGCCCTATTTACTACCTTCCAACTTCAGCTAAAACAATTTGGGCATTACACATTATTTTACCATTCTAGGAAGTATTACTTAAATAGATAAAAGTTGAACAATTTCTACAAAGTCAAAAGTGGAGGTGTCACTTTGAGCCCTGCCTTTGTCCTCAATCTCAATCATAAATATATTGAAAGGGAAAGGCTGGAGAATGGTCACATACAATAAAAGTGGCTGCTGTTGCGTATCTCCAAATTCCAAGTGACATACCCCACCATTGGGATTTGTTCTTTAGTTTGGAGAAAGTCAAAAGTGGATTTATGGCTTAGATTTGAAATGGAATTCCTAAAGGACGCTTTACTCTTGGATTGAAACTATTTGAAACTATACATAACAATGCTTTCACTCTCAAACCACAAACCTATGAATTTTAAGAGAATAAAAGGTCAGGCCACATAAGCCTCTAATTATATCCCGACGCAATTTCGTAAAATGCGATCTAGCAACTGATGAATTATTTAGAGGAATCAAAATCCGTAATGAGATGATTACACAATTGAAACACGATCATTGTTGGCTAAATTGTAAAGAGAGACGAGAGGAAATTAGCGTGGGATTAGATACACATAAAATATAAATTAGTGTCGTACTTTATCATAAATAAAGTGGCATCTCTGTGGAATGCAAATGCAGTGGGACAAAAATTGCAAATTCCATTCTTTCGTATTCTGTCAACTCTTCCAAAGCAATCTCTTCAGCGATGTTAACATTTATTTTATTGTTATCATGTTCAAGTAGCAAAGGACAAGGCTGCTGAGTTGGCTGACATTGTTCATGTAAATTATATTCTTATAAAGAGCATTTTGGCACCACGTGAGACCAAACTCCTACTTTTGGAATGCGATAAGAAGCAAAACAAGCCAAGTTTGGGCAGGCTAATAATTTATAGACGTGTGACAATCCAATGCTTGCTTTGACCTAACTCACTATCAAATATTTGACTGAAAAGTGACCAATTTTGAAATTCTGTAATAAGTACGAGATCAAAATATTAATTTATTTTACTTAAAAAAAGTAACATATTTAAAGATCTCTTGATACTAAAAATAAAAGTACAGAAAGTAAAAGAATTATACAAAATCTTAACAATAGTTATTACTCTGTTGAATTAATAAGCTGTTCTTGAAGCAAATCCGTGGCTTGTTTACGTATAACGGAAAACACTTTTAAATTAGCATCAGTCAGTATTTCCATTGCTTTATCTAGCGCAGAAGGCCCCATTTTCCCCTCCATAGTAAATAGAGAGACTTGATCTCTGGTCGGAAGGTAGCCCATTGTCATAAGTCCGCCTCCTCGCTCGTTTTTGTCCTGCTCCGTTAAATCAACTGCTTCCACTTCCCCTTTTGTGGGGTCTAAATAATAGTCTTTTCCGTCGTACAACTAAAAAAACAAACATGGCATTGAAATTTACAATTCAGATATTTAGATATTTTTAGAAACTCTGTTATTTTTAGAAACTCTGTTATTTTAGATACCAATGTGGAGCCAACTAATGAATCGAAGAGAGGGACCCCAGCCTCCAAAAGTGCCATCCCGGCAGCAGTGAGACACGCAGCCATTGACGATCCCCCGTCTTCCATAATTGTCAAATAAACCTCTAGCAAAAGCTTGGGGAATTTATCCTGCAACAAGGATTATTAAAATCCAATATAATTTCCAAGAGATATTCCTCTTACGAGTACAACAGTGGCTTCAAGACACTCTTTAAGTAATGTGACATCCCTCTCGGGAACTTTCCCCCCCACCAAATGCACTTCCAGCGCCAACACCCCCCGAGTACTGCAAAATCAATCAATATTTAGTAAATTGAAGGGATATTATTAGTTTACATGCCTCGTTTCTAATTTCTTCGGTGGGTCTTTGGGTCCTGAGACGACACAAATGACCTTAGTAGTCCCCATTTCAATGTACGCAGATCCCTTGGCCCCCATACGAACATTCGTCTGTAAAACTACACAAAACAATTAGCAATTACTAATTAGTTAGTTAATTAAACCCTCCTTACAAATTGGGCGGACGTCTCCAGGCTCTCGTCCGTCCTGTCTCCTCCCACTCTCCCCATTAATCAGAGGTAATCTAGGGAACAGGAGGTCCGCTTTGGACAAACCCTTCAAACTTTCAAAATCTTCACCCATCTTAAATGCAATTAAAATTAAACAAACTGCTGAAAAGCACGATTTTTCACCGCACTCCCTCCTCAAAATTCTATGCACGTGGAGTGAGAAAAGGAAAGTTTTACTATGAAAATTACATGAGATCAATTTCCGGAGAAAGCATTTTACTTTCTCTTTGGGAAATAAGACAATAAATGAGATGAGACTATTTTTAATCAGTATTTTAACGCACATTCAGATACAGATAGAAATTATTACACTACTCAATTTCTACACTTTACTGACATAGAAGTAACAGGTTTAATTATTATTGGGGTTTACAGGTTATTCATTCATTGCATAACTAATTTACCATCATCAGACATTTTAATTTTAATCAGTACAAAACCAATAGATTATCAATACAAATCCCTTGATCAATCAAACCTAGAAATATAAACGGATAAAAATGCTATCACTTCCACTCTTTTTCAAATCCTTCTAAAATCCCAACTTTACGAGCTTCCCTATTTAAAGTTATCCTTCTAAATATAACATCACATATTTCAGCACATTGACTTGACGCAAAAATATTAGCCAGAGTCAAATGGGCTTCAAAACTTTAAAATAGTAAAAATCATCAAGTGATACGACTGATGGCTTTACAGTTAATAAATAATACGGACATGGAGCTTGAGTTTGTTGCTGCTGCTGCTAAAATTCACATCCAACTTCATGCATACTATCAATTAACTATGGAGGTAAAACTAATTTCAAGTTTGACTATTACTAGATACAGAATGATTTAGTTAGTTAGAGTTCTAGTGAATAAACTACGATAGTTAGTAAGTTTGATTGACAGCATTGCAATTTGCTTTTCTCTACGTTTGCATATTATTGATGAACAAGCAGAGGTTTAAATTAAATTTGAGTACAACTAATTGTCGGTATACTTGGAACGTAAAGTCAGACTTGAAAATGGATTCATACACTTGCTGTTTCAAATATAAGTAGATTATTGGTTTTTGATTTGATTGTTGATATTGAATTATCACGCTAATTGTATGTAGGATAATATACTGGTAATTATTACATAGTATAGTGTCACAAATATTAAAATAGTACATAAAATATCTATGTACAAAATAATATGGATTTACATACAGGACAATAACAACACAAAAGATACATCATCATAAGATAATAATCTCAAAAACTGACAAAACAAGCAAACACTCTTTCTCTTCTAAATTCTACTTGTTTGTTGATTTCTTTAAATTACTGGCAATATAACAGCTTCTTAAATTATTTTAGTTAGTTGAGATTAAGTTTGGCTATTGTCCACAATCTGTAAGTTCGTCGTCAGACTCCCTTACAATATTAAGTTAATTATAATAAGCTATCTATAAATTAATCTACATTGACTTGAATTTCTCTTTCTACTATTGGTTAACTTCGACTTGATCAACACCAAATCCAACTTCTTTTGTGAACACTTTCTTTTTTTCATTTCAATTAATCTCAGCCAAGAAGCTAAATGCTTTTAATTTTTTGTGCAGATTTTGAAACGTTTCTAATAATTTTAAATTTTACTGACTGGAAATCAAATGCTCATAATGGTTTACTACTAATAATAAAATTCTATTCAGTTGTTGTCAAACGTTTTCATTCCATATATATTTTGGTGTCATCTTCTTTTTTCATTTCTGGTGGTTGTTGCTTTTGAAATTGAATTTTCCTTTTTAAGATGCCGTTTACTGCGGCAATGGCACAAGTACTTGAACATAACTGACTGGGAAGAATCCAGTTTTCCCATTCACAGTTCCTTCATACCAATTGTCATCAATACGACTTATCAATGTAATAACATCGCGTTCCTAAAATTTATCCAAAAATTAATGACCAACCTTGTAAACATAGTAAACATAGTAGTCAGTAATAATTGTACCTTGAAACCTAGTTCTCCTGGATTTTCTGGATCAAAGTCATAAAGTGCTTGACAAGAAGGCCCTTGGACAGAAGGAGTTCGAGCTGGAGATTTCATCGGAGACGCCATTGGAGAAGCTGTGTGTCAAAGTAATCGCATTAAGCACTCAAAATCATTCATTAAACATTGTGTCTTAACATTATTATACTAACAACCACCATTAAACTTAGCATTTCAAAAATCTAATCTAACTGACCGTCGGAACTTTAAAACAGAAAAACAATTCGAGGCAGATTATAAAATGAGCCCGTGGCTTTGTTCCTGTGCCAAGATAGATTTGTAGTAATAGTACAAATATATATATATATATAGCAAAGAAATAGAAAGGCGAAGAAATATTGCACAGAATGCAGAAGAAACGTGTGTAACCCCAAAAAGAAAAGTTTTTTGGGGAAACTAACAACGGACACGTAAACAAACTAAATGACATATAAAGGTCAGGAGATGATCTAATTAATGGGTCAAAAGGGACAAGCTTTTAACCAAAGCTGTTAGTTGGTATTTTTACCATCATTGGAATCCAATGGTTGCTGCCATTCCTGCTGCTTTGGATTACCGGGAGACGGGAGAGGAGATCTTTGAGGAGTTGTCCCTTATGAAATACCAACCAAACCACAGTCACAACCAATTCCATATATCAACTCTTAATTAACAATCAGTAGGGACTGCGGGACATGACATTGTTGGTGGTGACAGCAGCTTTACATACAACGATCTTACTACAAAAGGCACCAACTAACAATACACACAAGTACGTGTCACAGGACTAAAACTTCGGGCAGAACGCTGTGAAATAAACTACAAAGACAAATCGATAGAAAACATCAAAGAGCACTAAATGTCACAACATGCAAAAGCAAAAGCGTAGAAAGACTTTCACTCAATTGCCACCACGCAAATAAACTTTGTAAGTAATAGTTATTTGCTATAGTTTAAATCATAATCTGCCTTTCACTCACTACCTACTATTAATTAAATAGTTGAACCTATGTCATTACGAGTTCAATATAATGTACATAAAATGCAAAATAAATGCTAAAATTAAAGTTAACGTGATTCATACAACTAAAAAATGAAAAAGCCTCAAGCGTCATGCCTTGATAAGGAGGGAATTGTGAAGTAGATGGATAGTAAGGCGGGGGTGGCCCACCGTTCAATGTATCTTTCGATCCGATGTGGTCCGATGAGTGGAGACTATCAGTTCCGTCAAGATGAAGCTGCAAATCATGAACCGTCTTGGGTGTAAACTCTTTCTTCGGCCGTGATTCTGCTTCCTCTTTCCTTTTAATACAAAAGAAAAAAAAACAATTTAATCCCAGCGACTGTTTGTGAAAGAGAAAGCAGAAAGCAAAGCACTTACTTTTCCTCTAATGTTCTGCAGAGAGTACCTAAAATTTCTGTACACTGTTTGTGGTACTCGAGGAGACAATCAGCAAACATTGCTAGCTGCGAAACTTGTTCGATCTGGAACAAGAGTAATTATATAATCGATTACTTTCGTTTCAACTTGTCAACTCTCACAAAACTCTTACATCATTCTCCAATAAATTATACATTCCCATTTGTGCCAGATGAAGACTTTCTGCAAATTTATCTTCCGCCAACCTGATATCATCGTCTGTAATTGAGTTAGATCCTAATTTCATGAATCCGTAAAATCATTTCGAGTGATGATAAAATCCAAGTGCAAAAACCCAGAGAAATCAATGATAACCAAAAGTCCAAGGCAAAATCATATAAAAATAGAAAAATAAACATATCAAAATTAAAATCATAAGCATACAATAACAAATCATAAATTCATAAAGTGCCTAAAAGTCTAACTACTGAACTTGTACAGTATAATATATAGTACCTCTACTATACTACCTCCAATTGCATATATTATTGAAGTTGTTTTTTAAAAATTCAAAAATACATTTATATAAACGGACAATTTTACAAAGTGAGTGGTCAGAAAATTGACAAATTACACGATTAAATATTCAACGATATCAATTTACCAGGAGCTTTGCCTCGAGAAGAATGAGCAGGACTGCCAAAAGGACTTAACTGAGGACTTTTTCCACCCGCTTTCATAAAATAATTTATAAACAAAAATTAAAAATTCATGCATTTAACTTCATGCCAAAATAAAATATACTTGTATTCATAAAATAGTATCCTAATAAATTCGATTGGCATCCAGTAAATCTCATTTACAAATTTATGTACTTTCTCTACTCATAACAAAATGAGCATTCCATAAATATTTAAAAATTTAAAGAGAGAAAAAGGTAAAGTGAGTTAGACTGGTAGACACTTAACTTTGATCCCTACTTCGTGCATACCTTTGGACTGCTTCCTTTTCTTACAATCAAAATCCAGTCGTCGCCCTTGCAACTTTTTACGATGATGCTGAAAATAGCAAAAGAGGAAGTGAGTAAATAGGTCAACTTGATAAACTCTTAATTTCATACCATAACTTCCTTCAAATCCTTGGTTTGCAAATGATGAAGAGGTTCCAAGAAATTTTGTTTGACATTATCATCCAAGGCATACTTGTTGTCTGCCATTTGCTTCAAGCTTTCACCCGTCTCAATCAGTGCTTGAGCTGTGGAAGGAAACCATGCAAAAACAACAAGAGCAAAAGTTAAGTAGATTATACCGAAAACACTATCTTCCCCCAGCTTCCTCCCATATGTAGTCATGCACTCCCCAAGAACTCCTTCTGGCTGGGGATAAGTGGATGCTTTGGCTTGTCCGCTTAGTTTAGATATTCCTTTTACGGCTGCCATTTTCGCTCGAGCTGTTGGATTTGGTTGCAAGTACTCTCGGGTTTTAAGCTGCAATTCTTCAACCAGTTCGTATGTAACGTCCGTCTTCTTTTCCATTTCCATAAAGTCATCATCAAGTTTTGTCCCTTCAACTCCGCCAATCTTCTCAGTCATGTACTGTAATTAAAATGTTATGAAAAACACGTCAATCTTCTACAACAGCTAATATCATTTATGTAGAGGCGTTATGAATTAAATAAGAGTTGACAAGCAGCCACATGAATAATATAATTACAGCAGAGAACTCGGCAGAGTGAGCCAAAATTTAATCAAGCCAAAATACTTTCTCGTCGCCGTCGCATGACTTTGTACACAATCAGCCAAACTACCCAAGTAATGAACATAAAGGGAAATAAAACACGGAGCTTGGAGTGCTGTTAAATTATACTCATTATTATTACCCTTGTGGAACTATGCAACAGGCAGATTTTCCATACAACCACCTTTCACTACATTGGTTGGCAATATAAATTAATCCCTTGTAATCCTCAGAGCGTTACAAAACTCTAGTTCCAAATTCCAATAGATCATCATCACGCAAACATGGAATGGAGAAAGGATTTCATAACAGGCTTGTTGAGCAAACAACATTTTCCATGAATATGGATCTGAAGGGGACAAAATGTAATATTACATTTCCAATGGATGCGAGTCCTTCATCTGGATCTCTCAATGTACATAGAGTTGGAAAACGTTTTTATGATAAAAGGGGAGGACTTTCTCTTTTGAGCCGGTATCATTCCAAGAGTCCCCAACCCAGCCGTAGTTAGTATATCCACTTTCCCCCTGCTTAAAACTATACTTTCTCCTCCAAGGGCTGCTACTCGTCGCCACCAAGAATGGGGAAAGTGCTGGTGGAGAGCGATTTTGGGATATTATCGATCCATTTCCCGTCCTCCTCCTTACTCCCTTGCTACTACAGAAAACTAAAAGTAAAATTCTAACTGGGAGTGCCAAACACACACAGAATAAAACACGGACGGGCTGAACTAACCAATGTTTTTCTATCTAAAAGAATCTAGGTCAAGACACTCATTTTCCAAATGATGCTAAAGGCCAAAGACACTTGCTATCAATTTCAGCCCTATTATTAACCAAATATCGATATGATTCAATAAAGCAATTAAGGAGTAATAAGTAACGCATCCATTTTAAATTAAAATGGAACCAATCACAGTCTGAAGCAAGTACACAATTGTATGCATTTCACGTTTCCCTTCTCTCTCTCTTTGGATTGCTAGTCTGCAATTTAATAAACTGATTCCAATTCCAAGAGAATCCATTCAACTGAATGATCATACGACCAAAGTACATTTGAGAAGCTTCAAGTTGGATACAATTTTGAGCCCTTCTAATAATACCACCCAGAGTATTAAGTTTGGGCTGGGGAAAGGAAAAAGATGGCTAATTAAATTAGTTTGTTCCCAACAGCTTTTCTGTATTCAAAACAACGTTCTATTTACTATTGACCATATTATTTATGCAGGTGAACATAATTAAAAGCTTTTTCGCATGTAATCAGCAAACTTCAAACTTTCACTCGTCAACAAGAACAAAGCAGTGAGCTTAGCTTTTCCAACCTGGCCTCTGTAATTGGAAAAACAGAGCCAATTTATCATCATTTCGTCTTTTTCTCTGTTTCTCCTCGAAAACCACTCTTTCCTAAATTACTTGCAGTGCAGAGAACGCATTATCTGTAACACAAAGCTAAACACATTTATTAGCTCGGAGATAAAAAAAACGTCGGCCTTTCTCTTCTTTCTCTAAACCAAAAGAACAAAGAAACTAAAGAAAGGAACAAAATAATCATTTCTGAAATTACATCCCAATCCTTGTCTAATTATTGCGGATTACACAGAAATATATTATTTTTGGACAAACCCCATTATATGGCTTCTTTGGCTTTTCCTTTCTCTCTGAGAAGCTACATATAAATTGAATAAGACTGAAATGAAATCTTTAAAATAATGCGGAGAAGGTTGCCTTTCCTCAAAACTAATTCCCCCAGCTCGGGATTATTCTATAATATGCTACATCGTGCATGGAATTAATCCCTACCCACTCGATGACAATGACAACTCATTGATCTTATTCCGTTCCCAGAGGGAAATTTTGTTTGCTGCCTCAAGCATGTACTACTACAAAATGTGAGTGCAACCAACCAAATTCACAGAATTCTAAGCATCTGCCCACGTCCTATTGATAATATTGGAGAAAGGTGGAATTGAGTAAGACAACCAGCAGAACTCCAACTTTACAATCCCTAATGTCAATTGACATTCCTTGAATTTCTTTGCCCTTGTTTTGCCCTCAACTACACGGAGTAAGATTTGTTGAAAAATCACATGTCAATTCACAAAGGGAAAGTATGCAAATCTAATTTACATTGGATTAAAGCTGATACCCAAGGGGAATTTGATTGCATTTGCATTGAATAATTTAACGCTTGCTCTTCTTTTCGCCGCAATGCAATTTGTTATTTTATAAAAATAGTAATTACGCAAACTTACCTGATTGGCTTTGTTGATCTGCTTTCTCAATCCGGAAAAGGCCATTTTGCTAGTTGTTTTCAGTCACTCACAGTTCAAGACACACTCCTTTCTACTTCTACTTTCTCCAGACTTTACAAGGAGCACTCCAAGGGTTGTACTAAAATTGCCGTAAAACGTCCAAAGGTCTGCTGTCCAATCAAAAAGCTGCTGGCTGCTGAAATTCCAAGAGAAGAAGCTCAGTCAATTTTTCCCAAAAAAGCCCTACAGCGTTGTTTGAGTAGAGTGGTCTAAAATATTTGCTAATCAGTTGCTGAATCAACAACAAATGAGTGAGTAGAAGAAGAGCGTTGGAGGACCTCGCCTTTCTTTCACCCAATGCCACCGCTGACTGCAGAATTTGTATGTAGTTTGTATGGAAGTGAAATACTTACTTTAGCTTTCTCTCGCTTTCTCCGTCCCAAAGCAGCCTTCTGCACTTGCTCCCCTTCCTTTAGAAACGTCCAGAGTATTAATATCACTCACTAATACTGCTCCCTTTAGTCTCCAGAGTAGAGCAGGATTTCGCAGTCAAAGAATTCACAAATTCACGTTTGTAGCAAGCGTGGGCTTTGGGTCAAAATGACGCCACAGACTTGCAATTCCTTCAAATTGTGACGTGGACAGAGAGAGAAAAAAACTGAGCAGATCTTTTACTTAAGTAAAGTAGTTTCTCTCTGGACGATGTCACACTTGACTACTTTTTCTTCTTTCTTTCTTTTGGAAATCCAGGGAAGGGATAATATCCGTTTTGGGAGTAAGATGATGACTTGTTTATTTATAACTTAACTTGTCTTGGTTTTCTGGGGAAAAGATTGTGGTTTTGTGGTTTGGGCTTTGGAGAAAGCTTATTATAAGAAGACTAGAGTAAGCCCGTCATATGAAATGCCGGGTGCTAGACACACCCACTAAGATTCACGAAATCATAATTGACTCAAAAGTAAAGTTACACACAAAGAAAGTTTGCCATTATAAATATCACGCTCATCTAACCAACTACTTTGCAGTTTAACTGATTAATTAACCCGCTTTCCCGTTTAAAATACATGACCGTGTTTTCCAATTTAAAATAAACATGACCTTGCTTTCTCGTTTAAAATACACGGGTGTCTTTTCCCGTAAGCTAAA
>JAQIXN010001892.1:0-14720 GCA_034698145.1 Proisotoma minuta
ATGCAAGGACCCAAAGCTCGCCCACTGATAAGAAGAAACCTGAGCAAGGGCCCTCTCTATAGTCCCCGTGTAAAAGTAAGGGGGTGGTGAGGTGGTGTGAAAAGCCCCTTAAACGACCCCCTAACTTTTACACGGGGACTATCGAGAGGGCCCTTGCTCAGGTTTCTTCTTATCAATGGGCGAGCTTTGGGTCCTTGCATAAATTAAAAACTCAAAACTAGAACTTAAAAGAATAACAACTCTGCTCTTGACTGTTCAAATTTGCTGCGACAGGAAAACACACTTTTCCTCTCGTACTGGGAAACGTAGCGGTAGTTGAACCCTCGCTCTCTTATTATGAGCAATCTAAATGAAACAATAGTTAATATTTGGTAAATTTTTTGGTATAATATTTCATACTTGTGATTAAATATTTCTGTGAATTCTGATCCTTTTTTGACAAACATGCCACTCTTGTATTTGAAGTCACTTGCTTGGACTTTTGATAGTTTGCATATTTCTGCCTCCGTATATCCCAGAGTGAGGGTCGTCGCGTAAAACAAATCTTGATAAGAGAGAAATGCTTTGGGACTCTGAGTATCCAGAAGATGACTGACCTCTTCTTCCGTCTCCACTTTTAATACTTCTTGGCGGAGATGGAACAAACGGATCAAGTGGTACAATATCAACGCCATTGGTTGGCTCTTGTTGTAAACGGTAAATAGATAGTTGTAATTTACCAAATCTACAAAATTTTGAACGGGGACACTATTAACAGAGAGAGTAGACACTACTACGGCAGAATAAGAAATGTAAATCATCAAGCCACAAAGAGATCCACAGATGAACACAAGCTTCAAACTTGACGATTTTGGATTTGTGTACCAAGCTGATAATTCATAAAAAATAAGTAAAATAAGCTTTTATATGCTTGTGAATATGTAAGGTTACATTTTTGGCAGACAGCAGCAATGACCCAAAGACCAACTGTTCGTGAAAATTCAGCATCACTTATGCGGCTTTCATTACCATCAAGATTTTCAGAAATATTTGTATTCTGCTGTCTTTGAATTCTGTTTTCGACTGATGATCTTAAATATGCACCCGATTTCACTATTGCAAGAAGAATTATCCAAGTCACTGCTATCGTCAACCATAAATGGTTATCAAACGGAGCAGTGACGACGTTGTGGACATAGCTTGCAGAAGGCTGTTGAAAGAAAACATGGACTCTACATAAAGGAATAGAAAATTAAATTGAGCACATCCGTTTTTAGTTTGTTGGTATATTTTACAAGGTCTCATAGGAGGGTTGCAGAAATGTGAGATATTTTGCCCTGAATACAACAACAAGGGAAATGCTAAGAGAAATGTCGGCTTCCCCTCCATTCAACTGATCAAATGTTTCTCCAGCCAGTGAGCCATTTGGTAAAGATATTATCGAATTGTCGCCAAAGATCACACCTAATCTGTAATTATTGGATTAATTGGATTATTTTTTAATTCTACTCCAAGCCTTATATATTTATTGTGTTAAAGTAAACTAACGAAAAATTTAATGCTTTCTCCAAATCCCAGTACCAATAAGCAGAAGTCCCACCGATCAGGACAAGTTTGCCATTTTTCAGAACTACATGAGCCCAACCAATGTCCGAGTCATTCTATAATATCAAAACAAATTTTAGACAGTTTAATCATAAAAATGATAAAGTATTTATATATTAAAACCTTTCCGGACCCGACAATGTTTTCTCCCATAAAATTGTTTCTTCTTCCAACTTTGTTATCCAGCTCATTGTAATAGAATTTAAAGTCTTGTTTATTCTCGGAATCGTTTTCAAGTACGTTGAGAACATTTGGAGGAAGTTGTAACCTTTTATAATATGTTTTTGTTTTTATCTTATAACTTTCCCAAATTGTAGCCTTGTACGAATGCTGTGCGATGTAATTTTGACTCGCAAAAAGCGTATATATATCAGAATTTATGAGAAAATTGTTTGAATTTTCAAACAAATCTGTTAATTTTGTAAATTGTTCAGAAACATTTCTTCTGTCTAAAATTTCAGGCCAGACAAAAAGTATTGTTGGTTTTAAGATTCTCCAATCTTCATTAAAGGTTTGGAAATCTTTGTTGACTTTGTCAACTAGTTGTCTCATTTGATGAGTACCGTTTGAAATAATTGCAATGCATTTAGAACGACCAAAATTTTTTGCATTTTGACTGAGGTTTGAATCTAAAAACGATTCGATTGTGAGGAAAGAAATTCCAAATGTTTTGAGATAGCACGGACAACCCCCAGGACCTAAATCTAAAGTAAGTAATAATTTTGTAGCCATATTTATTTATTATTTTATTAAATACCTTCAGGAGCTACAATGACGAGCTCAAGATCACAAGAATGGATGCTTCTAATAAGTTTGTAAACGAAATTTCTTCCTCCCACTGTCCATTTATGGGGTAGCGTTTCATAAACTGATACAAATTCCGAAATATTAACAAACACAAAAATCAAGTGAATCGTCTTCATTTCTAGAAAAAAAGCTCAACATATTTCTATGATTTTATGTGGACAATAATAAGTAGTTCGACGCAGACGACATACTTAAATGTACTTAACAAACTGAGCATTGTTGACATACATAATGAAGTGTCAATCAGTTCTAACCAAATATTGACTTTGCTGGATACGCAAATGCTCTGACAATTTAATTACATTCGGAGTAAGAGGCTATTCACAATTGTCGGAAATGAAGAGTGAAATGTCTTTGACTGACAAACAAAAGAAAGGAAGAGTGACCAAAGAGAACCACTCAATGTCAGAATTAGACAATGTCAATGAAGTGGTTTACTAATGGTCTACTTTTATAAGATTGAGATTCCAGACGAGAAATAATATTTGCGTTATCTGTGGCTTGTGTACCAAATAATATGTTTTATTCTTTACTTTCAACAATCAACAAAAAACATTTTTATTTGAATACATATTTTAAAAATAGCTTACATAAATACATTGCAAATAGTAAATAAGATCACAACAGATACATATTTCATGAGATGAGAAACTAATTAAAGCTGAAAATGCAGCTCTAAGTTTTGTCGTCTTCGACGTCCGCCACATGTGAATGTCCGTACAAACCACTGTGTTCGGCAATCACACAAAAGAATTTGGAAATCAACCAATTTATCAGTGCAAATAAACCTACCACAAAAATAATTGGAAAGAATGGCAAACAAAATGCAGCTAGTGCGTGAGACTTGTTTAACTTTGACTCTGTCAGAGGAACATGATTAATTGCTGAGAAAAGGAAAATTTGCACCAAACTCAACACTCCAGTATCAATCCAAAGCCAAATATCTTCCACAAGACATTTCAAATGGATGTGCGGATCAGCATACAAATATTTTCTAACGAAATAGCCAACAATTTGTGAGGACAAAAGAAATCCTGCCAGAAACAAACCAAACACGACAAAAGTTACAGGTATCCAGTTGGTTAACCGTTTTTGGAAAAGGGAAACAAAAAACCCAGTTATAAAATAGACGGCTAATATTGTCAAGATTATGCAAAACATGAGATAGTCTTTCTCTGTGTAATTGAAAAGATACAGAAAGAAAATTGCGCCTGAGCTAATGCCAATTGTATAAGTTACATACAGAAATATTAAAATCCCGTACAAAACTGTGGATGCTGGTTTTCGACTGCAAAAGTCTGCGAACGCTTTACCCAACAAAATTGTCGGCTTGATTATCAGGGGAGTAAAAAGTCCAGTGTAATAGAGCAGGTCTAGGGATAACAACGCCAAAGGGTAAAAGTACAGGACATAGCATGTTATGAAGCAATATTTCGTCGTGTTGTTGTTTGTAGATCCTTGTTCAATATCTGTTATACAAAAAATGCAAACAAAATAATTATTTAATATTTTATTTCTAAATAAATATGTAAAATACCAATATCTTCAGTTCCATTTTCTTTTGTTGATGTATTATAGTCCGAGAAAGCACAAAGTTGTTCCCCCCTTTCATCCCCACGCTTGAATCTTCCTTGTAGCAAATTGAGAGAAACGAATCCAGCAAGAATGACAACAGTCGCAATCAAACATGACAAGAAAGATCCACATCGCCTCAATTTGCTCCCATGGTCTTCGACAGGACAGAATTTCCTTGTCGTTACGAGTCGCCAGAGGACGAGGCCAATTACGACACATAATGTCAATATTCCTTCTCCAACATTGTAACAATCCCAAGACATGGAAATGAAGAGAACAAAAAATACTAGATAGCTTATCTGTCTGATTTTCCATTCAATATAGGGGTAATTTAAGGGGGTTTCTTTTTTGGGCGTTTCTTCTTCTGGGGCTGGGGGTTCTGATTCGGGGTCAACTTGAACCTGAATCGCTTCATCACTTGTCCCAGCAATGCTGTCGGATTTTGTATCTGGATTTAAAGGGACTTCTTCTTCAGGTTTTAAAGGTTTAGCTTCTTTTGTCATTCTGTCAGATTCTGTAGAGTATCCTTATATTTTTGTGAGTTGCGTTGTATTAAATATTTTATTTTATTTAATAGCTTTTTAAAAATCAATACTTTCGGGTCGGCAAAGAATAATCTAAAATTGTAACTTTTGCAAGCTTACAGTTTTGCGTATTGGAAAAGTGAGTATAAAACATTGGGCAACATGTGCAGAGCACAAATGTCAATAAACATGAAAAGTTCACAGATATACCTAAACCTAAGTATATATTGCTTACAGCCAAGAAGGGAAATAACGCGTTATGTAATAGGGAAACAAGTCTTCTAGCCAAAGAGTCTATGAAAATGAAAAGTTTACATACATACGCAAGAATTAAATTGGAATTAATCCCGATGATTTGACAAATGATGGAAATGGAAAGTGTCAAAGTAAGTACTTTCTTTAATGGCTAATTGAAATATTGACGGATTTGGGTTAAAAAGTCATTCAACTTTCTTCCATAATTAATTCCAAATTAGCTTTAAGTCTGATTTTTCTTTTCTTACAAACCAAATTTTCATCAATTCATCATGGGTAGTCTTCTTGGAAAAATTCCTCCCGTACCAACAAATAATAAACAACCAAAGCGTCCTCCGATCGAGTTTGAAGCAGAATGGTTTAGTGGCAATGGTGGGACACGAGTGGGGTTAGACAAACCCATTTGGTTTCCTGGGGGTGGCAGACCTAATCGGTCAAGAACTACGACAACGAGCACAACAACAATCTCGTCAACGGACCCTGATGGGGGTGGGGGTGTCGATGAGGATGGATATTTCAGCGGAGACATTGCATTTATTCTTGCATCGATGGCACTTGTATTCTTGATGATACCTGGGTTAGGATTCTTCTATTCCGGACTTGCAAGGAAGAAAAATGCATTATCTTTAATTACATTATGCCTTTGGTCTGTTGCGCTTGTTTCCGTTCAGGTAAAAGCATATTTCATAAAATGTAATAATAAAAACTGTATTATTTATACTATATATTTTTAGTGGTTTGTGATTGGCTATTCGCTCGTCTTTTCTGGTACAGGCTCCTTCTTGATTGGAAACTTTGACCATATTTTTCTTCAAGGAGTATCAAGAGATGCGTCTCCTCTTTCTGATAGAATCCCTGCAATTCTTTTTGCACTGTACCAATCAATGTTTGCATCTATTACACCAGCTCTGGTTTTTGGGGGTGCAGCTGAACGTTGCAGATTTCTACCGGCCTCAATTTTCATTTTATTGTGGACCACATTTGTTTATGATTTTCTAGGTATTATCAATAAATATTATAAAGGATTAATAAGTATAAGTATTTATTTATTATTCCCCTTGTAGCATTTTGGACGTGGAACAGTTTAGGCTGGGCTGCAAGCCTTGGGGGTCTCGGTACATAGCTTTTTTTTTAAATCAATACTTTTAGGTCGGCAAAGAATAATTTAAAAATGTTTTTGAAGATTTTGCGGGGGGAACTCCAGTTCATATTTCGAGTGGTGCTGGGGCTTTGGCTTATGGTCTAGTGTTGGGGAGAAGGTCCATAGAACCTGAAGAACAACTTGTCCCTCATAACATGACGCATGTTTGTCTTGGAACGGCTCTTTTGTGGTTTGGATGGTATGTGTTTAATAAAACCCAAAAAGTTTAAAGGACTGAATCAATGACTTTTGTGCAAGGTTTGGTTTCAATGGAGGATCTGCCCTGTCGGCAAACAGTCAAGCAGTCTTTGCGTCTTTCTGCACAAATTTGTCTGCATGTGTAGGGGGAATCGTTTGGGTCATTTTGGACTATCGACATAACCACAAATATTCTGCTCTAGGATTTTGCACTGGGGCTGTGGCAGGTCTTGTTACCGTTACTCCTTCATGTGGTATTTCTTGACAAATTTCCTTTGTAACTAATAATTTAAACCATGATATATGAACAGGTTACATAAGTCCAGCAAGCAGGTATCAATTTGATATATATATAAATACGTTTAAAATCTGAATTAGACTTTAATTGAAATGAATTATTGATTGTACATAATTATATATTATACAGCTTGGTTTTTGGTTTGGTTGGTGCGATTGTTTGTCACATTGCCGTAAGCATTAAAGATGCTTGTTGTTACTGTTGCGATGATGCGCTCGACGTTTTTGCCATTCACGGAATTGGGGGTACGTATAATATAATAATAATATAATATTTCCCTGTTATTAAATCTTACATGATTATTTCCAATGTTTTCATTACAGGAATTACTGGAAACATTCTAACAGGTCCATACTATTAATATCGATACCTATAACATACTGACTCTGACATTTTTGATCAGGAATATTTGCACAAAAGGAGTATGCAGACATAGACGGAGGAGGATTAGATGGCAATTGGATGCTTATTGTTCACCAATTGATTGACTCTGTTACGGGATTTGCATGGAGCTTTATAGTTTCCCTTTTGTTGCTTTTGATATTAAATATAATCCCTGGACTTAAGCTGAGGGTTGATAAAGAATCTGAACAAATTGGTCTCGATTTGTCTCAACATGGAGAACACGCGTATCATTTTGCAGAAACTGGTCAAAGGTCAATTATGCAAGATCCTCATCGCCATGTCATGTATTATCATCAAAACCCAGCTCCAGTTATAGATTTTTCGAAAGCTGAAGATGGAAATCCTACAGCCGTTTCAACGAAATATTCTACGGAAAATAAAACCAACCAAGTTTATCCTTTGCATTTTTGAAAATGGTTATAAAAATTGGCTATACAAAGTGAAACAAACAGTTCCGTATTTTGTATTCTATATTATAGTATTTATTTAATATAAATAATCTCATGTAGGCGTGCAGATTAAAATAAACAAATTCTTGGAATGCATTTATCTGTTGCTACATATTTAAATAATGTATATAAATATGGGTTGGGCAAATGTAGCTCAACATTCAATGCAAATTTGGCAAATGAAATTAGAAAACGTTTTATTGTAACATTAAGTGCATGCAGAACCAAAGCAAAGTCAGCCCACTGCATTTAGCGAAACAAATACGTGTCTTTTTATTATAGCACGGCATTTTTAACCCGTTCTGTCGTATGCAATAAAAAGTTGCGAATACTCTACTTGGTTTTTTCCTAACCTTGTAATGAAAAGAGAGTCAACTGGTCGATGACTACATATTACGTCCGCAAAACGTTTTCCATCATCTTCACGTACCAGTAATTGTATTTGATCCTTACTTCATTTTTACCATCCGATCTACTCGTACAAATTTTGGGCTTCTCCCAGAAATTGATTTTCAAAATCTGAAAATACCATGCAAAATAAAATCAAGTAACATTTTGCTTGAATACTGGTAAGTTTCTGATTTTTTGGTTATAACTTCGTAAAAATGGCATTGTTTAAAAATTATAGAGATGAAAAAACCTCCCGATTTATCTGCCGAAATGCATTTCAAGAAATCAGAGCCTCCGGATAAAAACACCACTTCGAATCAAATTGCTAACAATCGTAATAACGTCTTGGAAAATGTGGAAGGAACGCTCGAGATTATATTCGTAAATCAACGAGCTTAAAAATGTTGTTCAACTATATATAATGGTCCTCCTTTAATATTACAGAACGTCGTCAAATCAGTTCCAAAAGAACGCTCTCTTCTCCGCTATCTATGTGCTACCGATATCGGTAATACAGTTTTGGAACAGGAGGAAAAAGAAGTTGTTTGGAACAGTCTGACGGTAAAAGAAGGTCATTTAGTTGAAGGGTTATGCATTCATTTAAATGGTACGTTACTTGGAATATTCAAAAATTAAATGGGTGCCCAATGGGAGATTTCTAATGTAATTTAAATATTGCATAAAATCCAGCTCTCTTCTTGCCGGAATTTAATCCCAAGTTGTTCGAGTTGCAGTACGCAAAACGTCAGGAAGAAAATCGCAACTTTTTTCAGACGCTTTATTTCAAGCCAACCGAACCAATTGATTTTTGGACAGACTACTCATCTCTACTGGCATGGACGCACAGATCTGGCAAAACGTTGCTAGATCAAAATTCATCGGAAGAGAAACGGACTCCAAATGTTCGTTTCCAGCTTGGGCACAAGTGGTCATACAAGATATCGAGTAAGCTATTTAATTAAAACACCAAAGCTAATTCAAAAGCTAATTTCATGATTTATTGAAGGATCTTCAGACCATTTGTTAAACCGAGCTGAGCTCAATTCCGCAATAAAAACACCTGAATCACAAAAGCCTTTCAAGGCATCATATAAAACTTTACACAAAGTGTTTAAAAACTATAATAGTGAAGTGTGTGCTTTTAAGCAAAACGAAATATGGAAAACTTTGATTTTGGAGATATTGACCTTCCTGAGCTTCTGCAACATGTTGGGGCTGCAGAGCAAAGAGTGGAAGGAGACGGAGACGATTTTGAAGAAGAAGGAGATGAGATGTACAGCGACGACGAAGAAGATCCGGATAGTTTTTATCGCCCTTTGACCCCCGATATGAACAATGGCCAACAAAATATACATAACCCTGCTGTATTAACTACACAAAGTAAGTAACTCTATATTTGTCTCAAAACTTTTTTTAAAATTATTTTCATCAAAGAAATTTAATTATTTTTTTTATTTTTTTCAGATTCCTATCAATTTTCTCAGATGGATAACCTCAATTGGCTGGAATGTTCTCAGAACGGGAACTTACCCATTGATCAGCAACAGCAGATACCACAAAATTATGAAGAAATTAAGAATAAATTTGAACATCGCGTTGTGCCAAATTCCAATAAAGATCAAGAAAGTGGCAGGTAGCTTACATCTCATCTTATTATGTAGTCATTGTAAATAGCTGGGTACTTAGTACGACAGTCAATTTTAAGTGTATAAAATATTTTTAAAAACATTTAATTAATCCATATTTAATAATAATATAGTTTGATGATTAGTCAAAAATAATATATCGAATGTATATTTGTCACAAATTCTCAGTCTGAAATTTATTTGATGTTTTTCTGCTTTTGTCCAAAAATTAAGTTTAATTTTTAAAATCTTTGTATAAAGAACGTTCGTGTATTTATCTTTTCTTCTCACTTACAAAAAGAAAACTTCCAAAAAAAGATTAATAAAAAATAAATATCAAACAAAACCCCCGTGTGTTCATTTGCGAATTAAATCATTGACTCATTTAATGTTGTTTTAATTGACACCATTCCTTTATGTTATTTAGTAACTGCTCATAAAAACAGTGCATTTCCTGTCTTTGTCACACTCTTATAAAACTTCCATTAAATTGTGATGAATAAAATGAGGCAACCCCACTCTACTCCATTCCATATTTTGCTTTTTATATTTTCAACAATTCTGGTTCAAATGGATTCGATTTCTCATGTTGCATTTTGGCCTTGCATTGATTCTCAAGACTTGAACAATTTTGTGAGACAAGTTGCTGAAGATTTTAGGTAATTTGTTTAATTTCTTCTTCTTTCTTTTTTGATTAAAATTAAAATAATCACAAAACAATATAGGGAAAAAATGTCAACTGGTGTAGAATCATTGGGTATCCCATCATTGGAGCCATTTTATGTTGCAGACTTCAACGTCAACATTGAAAGAGAATATTACAGTATTTGGGGAGAACTTAAGAATATTTCCATTTACAACTTGTCTAAATTCAACATCACAAATGTAAATATCCGGTTGAAAGAAAAAGACATTTATGTGACTGAATATCTTCCAGAAGTCATTGTTAATGGTTAAATAAAATTAAAGCATATTATATTAATCAAAATTGCTAAATTACTTTTATTAATTTTACAGGAGATTACGATTTAGAGGGAATGATCCTCAGTATTTTTCCAATTTTTGGATCAGGTCGCTTTCACACAAAATATATCCATGTCACACAAAGATTTTATGCAAAGTTCAAAATCTCTGAATCTGGTTCAGTCTCAATTACGCGTTTGGATTTAAAAGTAGAGTTTGAGAAAATTGAAGTGAATCTTCCAGAACTTACAATGGGACAAGAAAATATGGCTGGATCAACGAATTTTAAATTTGTGGAAAATAGACGATTTGCGCAAATGTACAAATGGATCATAAATTCTCTCAGTATGGAAATATTTAAAAAGTCCGAACCCTATTTTAGAAGAGCGATTAATAAAGGGATGAAGAAGCATGCTAATTGGATGCTAAAAGTAAAACATTTCAACTGTTTTAAAAATTGGCTTTTTAATTGGTTTTTCATTTTTCTTCAACAGGATATGCATATACCGTTTTTTATGCATGGTGCTTCAAATTATTTAGTTTGTTAATAATTTAAATAGTTTATAAATCATTTCATTCCGAATAAATTTTTTATCATAAATACAAAAGTACTTGATAATATTTTATATATCTATTATAAAATTAAAATAGCTAATCCTTTCTTCTCATTTTATGAACTAGAATGGAAATGAAAAAGAATCCAAATCCAAATAGCAAAGGTATTATCAACCCCCGAAGTACCACGGGGTGGTCAACTCCAAAGCCTTTATTCCAAACTGCTCTACACGCTGAGATCAACAGAGTGAGAGGATTGCAAATTTCAACTAACATTCTGCGAAATGAAGGGAGACACGCAATGTCCCAGGTATGACCTGAAAATCACAAGTTATTATATTCAAATATTATGCGTTATTGCAATAATAATGTCAACTACCGCTGCTTGTAAGCATTGTTAATGAAATAAATAATCCAGTCAAAAGAACTTCCAATGCATTTGCCAATAAAGTACCCAAAAACAACCCTGAAATAAAATATTTTATATAATATTTTATTCTGGCTCAAACAATTGACAACTTTACCAACTCCAACTCCGGCCCATCCTTCAAGTAGACAGAGAAATAATATAAGCCATAAGGAACCCTTGACATAGGAACCCTGCTCAATAAGTAAAAGACAGGTTGAATAAGCCACAACTGTTTGCAAAATAATTGCGCAGGTCCCTGACAAGTAATATGACAAAAACAAATATCGCGTCTTTAACCCTGCAACAAACGATCTTGCAGCCGTTCCATTTCGTTTGTCTTCTGCATGGACCATCCCAGCAACACCAAGAGCAAGACAAAACACGATTCTATTACAGATTCATCATAAAATAATCATTAAAATTTTTAATTGAAAAAGTCTTAGTAGTTCATTTACAGTGGCCCGATTGGAGAAACGAAAAAATCTTGCCATCCTGAAGCGTCAGTTGTATCGTAAATTGAATTAAACTATAGGTAAAAATATAAATGTACTCTACTGGATGCAATTGTTAGAACTCTGACCTTTAATGGGAATTCAACTTCTTTCGGATTAACATCAAAATTTTTAGCCACTCCTAGAGTAATGTATGATATTCCAGCCAACATTTTCTCAGTTATGAAGCCAGAAATAATGGGGTCTAAAATAATAAAATTAATTCAATCTATCCGTCACAAATAATTGATTTGCTAACTTGTGTTGTCTAAATGTAGTTTTACGATTGTCCCTTCAATTTCTTCCATTTGAGAAAATTGTTTTAGTGCCAAACGAAGTAGAAAATGGTTTGTAAAATTTGCAGGGATGGTGACATATCCAACCGATTTTCCTAAAGTTACAGCATACTTTGCAGAATCAAAATCAAGTGCTTCGTCCTGCAAAAAAGCAGCTTTGTCATTTGATTTCAAACAATTGACATTGTAAATTTTGCGTACCCAGTTGATTTTGCCATTTTTTTCCGTCCATTGAAGTAATTTACAGCTCAATAATTCTGAATTTTCACTACAGTGAAGTGTTTCTTGGTTGAATACAGTTAACTGCATTCCTTTTGGATCTGTCCCCAGAACGTAAACTGAAAGTACAGCTTCCAATAACGGTGCCATGATGAAGATGCAAATTATTCTGGATTTTTATAACAATGTTTTATAAATGACCCACAAATTATTATTTGTGAATTTGCTTACAATGGTTGTCTAATTTGAAGTATGAAATTTCTCTTTGTCACGATATAAAGTGTTCTCATATCTTCCCAAAAGTTTTTTAAAGGCACTTTCATGTTAAATAACTCTGTTTTTTGTTTATTTGGCTTCAGATTTTCAAGTTTTATATCCATATTATGAAGCTTTTGAAGTGATGAGTAGCTTTGTCGCTTAAAAGAAGTTAAAGGAAGTGTTGTAACATTTTCTAATGGACAAATGTTAACATCAATGTCAAGACGTTGCTGCTCTTCGCTGTCTTTGCGGCAAAGAGATAATAACAAATCATTGAACAACGGGACCTGATGAAAATTTAGTAACTTTTGAGGGTTGTCTTCTGCAATTAATCTTCCATTTCTCAAGATCCCTATTTTATCACACATTCGTCCTTCTCCAGTGCAATGGCTGGTCAACAAAACAGTAACTTTTCTCTCTGCTACAAGTTCATTAATGTGATTCCAAATTCCTGTAACATTACGAAATATTCAAGTTAAGAATTTTCTAAAAACTTGATAACTTTCAACCAACCCTCTTTTACTAAGCTATCCTGTCCAACTGTCGGTTCATCTTTTGGAAAGAGAAAATTACGGATTAAAAAATAAATTTTATGGGGCCAGAAATCTAAATCATACCCAAAATTAAAAGTTTCAAATTGGTGTCCCCAATCAGTGCAATTCCAAGAGACACTCTTCGTTTCTGGCCAAAACTATGAAAATATGCAAGTCTGTGTAAGTATTTTTATCATTTTCCTGAAAATTACTTTTCAACGCATACCTCAAATCCTTGATGAATCTATTCTTATCTGGGAACTTTAGCAAATTGGAAAGTTCTTCCGTTCTAAATTTAATTCGATCACTAGATAAACTAGCCAATACTCCAAAATATTCAAAAATTTCAGAGATTTTAAACAACTCATATAAACTTTCTTCTTGTGGCATAAATCCTAAAAACCGAGATAATTCCTGTGTCTGCATTGGATCATGGCCGAAAACTGAGATATACCCAAAATCAAGCCTTTTCAGTCCCAAAATGCAGCTCAAAAGCGTTGTTTTTCTATATAAAAAGACCATAATGAATCATTTAAAAAGACAAATATTTAAAACTTGCCCACAGCCACTTGCTCCATATACTCCATAAATTGACCCTGCATTCACTGTCATTGACAAATTTTTGAGTACAGGGACTCCATTTTGGTAAGATTTTGACGCATTTGCGACACGAATCGCAAAGCCACTCATTGTCTGTTTTATTGTGTATTAAAATATAAAACGTCCTATCCAAGTCACCAAAGTTGGGCTACTGACGCTTTGTAAATTATGTCCAGAAGTACATGAACAAAGTGGATGATATATGATGTAATGCATGTGGTGATGTCTTAATTAGTATTCCATGCCTTATCATGGTTGCCCTTTCAACGCATTTTCTAAATACATAACAAGGTGAACCTATGAACAATTTTAATGCTTGTTATAGGTAAATTATGCTTTTCCCACTTTGTGACTTGAAGTGACTTCCAGTCAATTACATGTTTTGTAATGAGTTAACAAAGAGTAATTTATTGTCATTGTGAGAACTTGTAAACGAACCTGTCCAATTTATTTTTTCAGTGGTCACATTTTTTATGAAGATTAGTAAGTTAACTGAAATCCTACTTGCATTTTTAGTAACGTTTTAACGAAATTTATAACAAATAAAACTTGTTCTGGCGCTTTTGGAAATGCTTCACATACTTATTGTATAATACAATTAGCAAAACAATTCATGTTCCTTAAATAAATATTAGCCAACCGACAATTGTGATTATGAGTATATATAGTTGCAAAACCGGTTGATCAAACAAAGAAAATTTAAAACTGGGATTTTCTGGACATTACCCTTGGGGTAATTTTCCTTTGATAAATTCTGGTATTTCAATGACTATTCGAGGTACGCATAATGTTTAGTTGCGTAATTATTTTTGCGTATTAGCAAAAATTGCAACAAGTTTATTCGATGGTATTGCCAGATAAATACAGTTTATGTAAACTATACATATTCACGGCAATCACCTTTCTTGTAGAGTTGCGTTTAAATTTATAATTTTCTGAATAGAGACATCGAAATATCATTAGATCCGAAGATGAAGTAGTCTTAAAAAGAGGTTATATGACCTCGCACAAGTTCTTCCAGTTTCAAAGAAAAAAGATAGAACGAGACGAGTTTTTTCTAAGGTGAGGAAAAGTGGAGATGGGCAAAGTCCATTGTAACGGCGAAGCCTTAGTATGCATTTCGTCAGCCCTCTGAAAAACGTGCA
>JAQIXN010001893.1:0-14716 GCA_034698145.1 Proisotoma minuta
AACTCAATTATATCTAGTGCTTGACCAAAAAAGTCCGGCCGGTCCATCGGTCCGGCCTGGGCGGCTGCCCACCCAGGACCATAGGCGGTACGGCCCTGCCTACACATCTCAATGTCAATTTCTACAAAGATTTTCATTGTTTTTACCTTGAATACATATACAAAACTAAAAGTTTACCATTTTACAAAATGTGATTAGCTTAAATTCTAATTGCGATAAATATATAAAATCCTTCAAAGAATTTCCCAAACACTCGAGTCCAAATTCCACTATTTAAATAAATTTAAATTAAATCCCAAGGTTCAGTTACTTTATAAACGCATTCATTCGACTCGATTTCTGCCCCTTCGGCCAGCTTTAGCACTTCGGCTTCACATTTATTAAATTTGTGTCCATTTCCTGCAACTGAAATTTCCTTTGCTTTGGAATTTTCTAAATTGTGATTCTCTCCTTGAATACTTATCTTTTCGATGCGACAATTATTAATCGTTATGTTCTTGGTCCCCTTACGAACAGAGATGTTAACATTTTGACCCCATGTATTGATACTTTCTATATGATTACATGACCCAGAAAATATATCTAACCCTGAATTAGGAACGTTTCCTGATATTTCTAGCCCATAAATAATGTTATCACCTGATTGTATCTGGTTCCCTATAACATTTTTACAAATAAAGTTGCTTAAGTTATTTCCACCTTTCCCATCAATAAGAAATCCGCATGCTCTTATTTCTTTGTCGTTGACGACCACGGAACAATTTGAAAATTCGTTATTGCTTGACTCACCCCACACAGGGCCCGTGCGAGGCGTAGGCAGAGTAGGCAGTTGCCTAGGGCGCCAGGAAAATTAGGGACGCAAAAAATGCGAAGAAAATACGAACGAGCTTACCAAAAAATACGAGTCGCAGAAAATATAGCCACATAAAAGGACAAAAAACTTAGAACTTGTTAAACCAACCGGTTTTAAAAAAATATTTTTGGCTTTCATGTTTTGCATTTTTTTTTAAATTCATAATTTATTTTTAGAGGTGGTGTGACTTTGTTTACAAAAGCCCATTTTATTGGCTTAAATAAAAATCTAGAAACTTTTGGAAAGTGAATTTTTTGTGAATTGCGAACACTAGTGTATTTGGATTTGTTTCCCCAACTTTGGATTTGGTACTGTTCAAGGTATATCTGATATAGTGTTTTCCCCACACCTTGGTCGTAGTTTTGGAAGTAAATACCTAAATACCTCTGGGGCAAATGGGGGCTGACATATCAAAATCGGAGTTAGAACCACGAAAACCAGAATTATTTAGTAATCCCAATTTTGGTGGTTTAGAGCAAGTGCCTAATTCCAGTTTTCTGAGACTTGGAATTGAATAAATTTATCTTCCATTTTACTATCCCGAGTCGAACAACTCATGCAACTCGGAAAAAAAATTCGTAATTTTAAAAGTTTTTAATTTTTTTATCATATTCGCAGTTGAATTAATTTTTGGTTTTTATACCAAACCTAAAGCAAAATTTTCTGTTGTAATGTGCGCTTATAAAATTCTAATGCGCGGTCCGCGTGGCGCTGTAAACCGAAAAAACCAAAATCACGATATCCGTGGGTTACAGAGCTTCTAAAGCACAAAAAGTGGGATTAGGAATTTTGCTCAATTCCAAGTCCCAGAAAACAGGAATTATGCACTTGGTCTAAACCTCAAAAATCGGGATTACTAATTTCGATTTTAGTATATCAGCCCCCCCACCTGTGGGGGATGACAATGTAATTTTTATTAAAAATTTGGTACACTATTTACGCAATTACACAAGCAGAACAATTTTTCCCAGGAGTTACTGAGCGTGTCCGCAAGTTGATCTGAACAATTTTCTCTCATTTTTCAACTAAAATCGATCGAGACTCCCGGTTTTTTGCTAATTGTAGAGAGATTAATTTTCCTTCAAACAAATGCGAATTTAAATTTGGAATCATTATAAGTTTATAGATATTTTCATTGAAACTTTGTTACCTTTCATTGTGGACCACCCTTTATTTGAGAAAAGTAAACAAATTTTGTTATTGGCTCTGTAATATTTTTATTATTCTTATCTTTGCTAATTTTTCAAACAATACTTTTTATACTTTAATTTCAAAGAGTAATATAAATTTCCAGATGCCTAAATAGCAGAACGAGAGTAAAGCACAAGGGTACAAAAACAAAAAAAAATAATTTGGGATTTATATGCGATATTTAGTTTTAGGGCGCCAAATTTCTTTTTGCCTACACTAAATTTGGACCTCGCACGGGCCCTGTCCCCACAAATAAAAGCCCATTTCTTTAGGATCATTTAGTGTGATGTTGGAAAATGAATTTTCATTTCCAAAGATATAAATCCCTTGCAAACCTCCAGTAATTGTGATATTTTCCAAAACATTTCCTCTTGCCATATTACCCACTCCCACGCCAACAGAATTGGAGAAGTGAGTTTTGATTGATATTCCTTCAATTTTGCAGCGTTGCCCTTCAATTATAATCCCAAATGATGTAGCATTTATAACTGCTTCTCCTCCCTTCTTTCCTCTGATTGTGAGATTTGTCTTATTTCCAGGAATTCCAAATCCAGAATAAATCCCATTTAGTTCAATGATATCCCCATTTTGGCTTTCATCTATAAATGTTTGGAGTTCAGCCGAATTTTTTGGTTCTAACAAATTTCTGGGCACGCAATTTTTAAATTGCTCCAGAACTTTCCTATTAAAAAATATTTAAATACATATTTATTTGAATTTATCTGCATATTTTTATTTGTATATCTTACTCTTTGTCATCAAAATTTTCAACCATTTGAATCACAAATTTTCCATCCAATTCTCCAGACGGAACCACAAATTCTTCGAAATTTTTGACCCCAACCAAAGGAAAGCGAATGAGTTTTATCAACTCTTTAAAATCTGAAGCTCGTTCCTCTACATTTTCATCCTTCCATCTAAAATTAAGTAAGCCGCCTTTAACTTTAAAACTTATTCTTTCGGATCTTTAATAAAAATATATTTTTTTACCTTTTCAGCCCTTTAAATAATTCAATTTCCTCAACATTAGGCAAGTAGTTTAATTCCAAAATTGTTTTCCATGTGATGGCATTCATTTGAATCAAATCCTTTGGAACTAAAGTCACAATTCTTCCAAAATTTCTATAAATTTTATACAATTAAAAACAAATCTCTGACTATTTTAAAATTTTTAACCAACTTTTTTATAAGATTGAAAGAAATCTTTCCACATTTTACAGCTGGGAAAAATCGGCAATTTTCGTAAATTTGGATGCAATTTTCCACTTCCAGTTTCTCAATTAAATTCTCGTCGCACAAGGCCATCAACTCTTCCACATTGTAATGATCAGCCAAATAGATAAGTTCCAACAAAAGTTCAACATTTAAATCTTGTTGCAACTCCTCCGTGTATAGAAACTACAGAAAAAAGTTAAAATTATATTTCTGCTTGCCGAATTTTTAATTTGCATAGCCAGTCATAAATGTTTTGTTTTTTTGATAATTTGGCCTAAAATTTTGACATATTTAAGTCACAATAAAGGCAACGTTATTAGTACGAGAACTAATTCATTTTTAAGTGAAACTATTTATTGTAATCAACCTTTGTTAAATTTTTTTAACTGATATTTATATTTTCCTACCTCCAAAAACTTTTCCACTGATTCCACACAAAAACCCGATGGGATTTCAATTACATCCTTTCCTTGTCCCCCTTCCTCCCACCGCTGGGTCATTTTTGTGGCGATGACTGACGACATGGCGACGAGAATATTTTTGTGTGCTGGCACTCGCCTAATCTCGTCTGTACTTGTTGTCACAAGGAGATCGACATCCGTGCAATTTCCTTCTTTGAGCATGGCGTAAAGTCGTCGTTTTAAGGTCGAGGGGTGACTATTCTTGTCCATCTCTTATCTTTTATTTATGGTGGGAAAATTGTCGTTAGTTGCGAATTGACATTATTTTAAAATATTTTTATTATAGCTTAAACTTGACTCTTAATGGTCTTCTAATGAAATTCAAAAATTAGAAATTTGTTTTTTTAAATCAATTTAAAAAAATTACGGCTAGAATTAAATAATTTGATTTAACTAAACCCTTTTAAAAGTGCACTCACTTTTTGAATAATCCCTGCTTTAGAAATTTACTTTGAACTTCCAGAAAATACCACTTGCCTATTTTTTCCGAAAAGTTGCAGATATGCTTTTAGAAATTTTCAATTTTTAAATTTGTTTAATTCTTTTGCCCAACTTAAATTCTCGTTAACTTACCTTTTTTAAATAAATTCTAAACTCGAAATATTTTTCAGCAAAATTAACCAAATATTCAAGAATGCCAAGTGTTGCTTGTGACGTTTCTGGATTGGAAATGAACTTTTGCGTTTGCTGTTGCTCAAACTCAACCTTTTTTTTGGGTTGAGGAGTGGATTTTTCTTTGTTTGTTGAGCCCAATTGTTTTTTTTTTTAATATGCATTCTTTTAAAGGAAAAATGCGGATTAAAATCGATCACCTTTTTCTTTGTATTTATAAAAAATAAAAAATAATTTTGACTAGGCAATATAAGTATTTGCTAGATTTTGCATTATAAACAAATTGACGGAAAACTAAATATCATTGGTTAATTTATTACCAAAACTAATTTTAATGGGATTAACAATACATACTGCATAATAGCCGGAAACAATGCCTATTTTTCTGTAATTTCTGTTCGTCACTCTGAGACTCAATAAGACAAAAACTGTTTAAAAGATCGTTCCAAAAAAAATAAATATACTCCACATGTAAAATAGATTTTTTTAGAAATTGTGGAGATAAGAAAATGTCATAGTACAATTCAAAAATAACAATAATTGACCAAACATGGTAGAATTTGGTTTAACACTCTGATGCCCGTCTATATTTATTTATTCAACCCGTTTTTATTTAAAAAAAAATAAATTCAAAAGTAAGAAAACGGAAAACATCTAAATATGCATCACACTAACTGCCAAAAAATATTTTTAAAAATACCTTGTAAAGGAGACCATAATTATTCTTTTTTTTACCAGGTCAGTTAAAAATTTTGGATTAGTCATGTTAAAAACTTTTTTATTTGGTTTTGTATTTATGGTTCAAAAGTATTATTGTAGAAGAAACCTTTTTTAACGAAAAATTACAATAAGATTAGTCCTTGGTAAAGGATTAAAAAGTTTGGGGCTTAATAAATTAAAACTAAATTCTTAGAATTGTGTTATTTTCTTTTCATTTGTTAACAACTTTAAATACTTAAAATAGAACAAAATATGTGAAAATGTGTCTTAAATAAATTGTTTTTTGAAATACTTTTTTTTTTAAACTGGTAAATTAGTTTGTTGATAAGAGAGTGCAGTCAGTTGCCATATTTTTTATTTGTAATATTTCTCATAAGCTGCTCAACTTATTTCCACCTTTTCCACCCATATATAATCCGTTTGCTTTTAAATTTTTGTCGCTGATAAGAATAGAACAATTCGAAATTTCGTTAGAGCTTGTCTCATTCTCCAAATGAATCCCTGTTTCAATAGGATAATTGATTGTTATGTTGGAAATGGAATTTTCATTTCCAAGAACAAACATTCCATAAGAACTTCCAGTAATTGTGATATTGTTCAAAATATTCCTCCTCGCCTCATCGTCCAACTTAACCCCAAAAGATTTGTCGGGGTGGGAGTCCCTTGGCTTCAAGATGATTGACATTCCTTCCAATTTGCAATGTTGCCCTTTAATTATAATCCCAAATCTTTTACTTTTTATGATTGCTTCTTTCCCTTTTTTTCCTCTGATGGTGAGATTTGATATGTTTTCTGGAATTGTGAAAGAGGAATAGTTTCCATCCAACTCAATGATATCCAAACTTTGGCTGTTGTTGATAAATTCTTGGAGTTCGATCGAATCCTTGGGTTCTAGCAAATTTCTGGGCTGGGAATTTTTGAAAGGTCCTGAAACTGGTCTAAAAGTCGAAATATAAAAAATACACGTTTATTCCATTCTTTTGTAAAATCAAATTACCCTTTATCAGCAAAATGAACAAATATTTGCAGCATCAATTTGTCTTCCAATTCTTCGGAAGGGACCACAAATTGAGCGAAATTTTCTATTCCAACCAAAGGAAAACGAATGAGTTTAATCAAATCCTGAAAATCCGAAGCTCGTCCCTCTAAATTTTCATCTTTCCATCTAAAATTAATTTTAGTTTTACTATGAAAGCTATTCATATAGATATTTTATAAAAAAAATATTGTTACCTTTTCAACCCTTTAAAAAGTTCAATTTCCTCAACATTTGGCAAGTAGTTTAATTCCAAAATTTCTTTCCATGTGTTGGCACTAATTTGCATCCAATTGTTTGAAACTGACGCCAAAATTCCCCCAAAATTTCTACATTTAATTCAATAAAAATCAAACTTTAATGAACTACCGTGCAAGTAAAGTTACTAACTTTTTTAGAAAATTGAAAGAAACTATTCCACATTTTGCGCTTTGGAAGAGTTTTGATTTTTCGTAAATCTTGATACAATTTTCCACATCTAATTTGTTAATTAAAATCCGGTCGCAAAAGCCCATCAAATTTTCCACTTCATAATGATCAGCCAAAAAGATAAGATCCAAATAAAGTTCAACACTTAAATCTTCTTCAAATCCATTTGTGTAAAGGAACTACAGAAAAAAATATAAATTATACTTGCATCAATGTAATTTTATACTGGAGCTACAATATGTGAGCATTTTCCGATTTCAAATATTATTTTTAGAATATTAAGTTTTGAGCTCAAAAAACAACTGAAAATGGAAATTTTTTAAACAAATCAGGGGCACAAAAATTTGCATTTTCAAGGACAAAATAAGAAATCCGACCCCCGCATCAAAACCTTAAACCACTTTTCGAGTCTTAGATACGTTTGCTCAAGTTACAATTGAAATCATTTAAAAGTCATGTCGTTCATTTGAAAGAAGGTCTGAGCTATGTATTGCAAAAAATGGTGTTAAATCTTTTAAATAGAGTTGTTTTCTAATTAGTTCACGTCAAATTGTTTATAATAGTTTGTTCAAATGCTTGAATTTTGTTTATATTAGGTTGTCGACTCGTGTCTTTCCTAATAATTTTGCATAAAATAAAAGTTTTCATCTTATGTTTCATAAATGTTTAAGCCTTGATTATGACATTTATAATAGTCAAAAGATAATAAATAATTTGTCAATGTTGCTAATAACAAAATGTAACCAACTTTTGGTTCACTTGTAACCAATTTATGGTTCACCCTGTATATTAAAAATGTCCCAAATTAGTACAAATAGTAAATTGTTATTTTTTAATACCCCCTCGAGCTAACCCTTAAGATAGAGTTACCATAAATTCCAAAAAATATATATTGGCTTGTCGATTAACGTCATTACCTACTTAGGTATTACACGTTTTACAAATTACTCAAATACATTTATTTTTAAGTACACCTGTTGGTCAAGATAAGATTTACATAAATTTCCTACCTCCAAAAACCTTTCCACTGCTTCTATGCCCACATCCGGCGGAATTTCAATTACATCTTTCCCTTGTCCCCCTTCCTCCCAACGCCGGGTCATTTTTGTGGCGATAACTGACGACATGGCGACGAGAACATTTTTGTGAGCCGGCAGTCGCTTAATTTCGTCGTTAACTGTGGTCACCAATAGTTCGACATCTGTGCAATTCTCTTCTTTGAGCATGGCGTAAAGTCGTCGGTTTAACGACAAATCATTGCTTTCTTCCTCCGCCCGTCGCCATTCATTGGCGGTGGGATAAGAATCGTCGGCAATTTGACGATTTGACATTATTTTAAAATATTTTTACTATTGTTTATTCTTTTGATTGGATCCTCTCACAAGAATTCGTGACGTAAAAAATAATTTCACTTATAGACTTTATTTTACTGGCCAATAACAATTTAATTGGCTTTTCCAAAATGACTGTCGTTCAGTGGCGAAGTCCAAAGTTGTAGTGTGCGTTGAAAGCACGCTGCACACAGACAAAATTTTAAGCTTATATAAAAAGGCCACTAGATGGCTTAAAAACAAACAACAGTTTTTGCATGTAATAATGATTTAAAAAATGATAACTATCTTCGTTGGGATTCAGTGGAGGGGGGATATAAATGATCAGGGGGCTATTCAACAACGCGAATGCACATTGGTTTCAAGCATAGGGTAAAAAATGCAGAAAGTCTATTTTTGGTTTTAATGTGTTAATTTATCATCAAATAACACCCCTCAATGCCAGAAACGCGAAAATTCTACTTCCTTCTGACCACACCCCCTCAAGGGGGGTTTTTCAAAAAAGAGGTATTTATGCAGATTTTGAAATTGGAATCGTTGAATGGACTTTCTAGGAGGTTGCTGTAAAAATTTCGGATTTGTAGGTCACGTATGACCTGAGTTATGGCGATTTAAATGTTAAATTTTGCCAAAAAACGGGTATTTTGAGGTCAAATAACTCCAAAAACGCACCAGCCCGGTCAAAATGGACAATTGACCATGAATCTACATACAAAGGACTATAAGAATCAGTTGAGTTGGCGGATGTTGCTTTCGATATAAAAAAGTTATGACGGTTTAAAAATTTTAGGTTCCCTGATTGGGTTGCAACACCGCTTTGATACTTACAATCTCACATTACCCCAACATTTGGGGCATCAAAAGAAAGGTCTTGTCATGCTGAAAAATAAAATGTATACTTTGAGGGGTCTAACGTTACAGGATCGAGAATTATGGGGTGTCAAAAAACTGCATGGTTTAACATGGAAAAACCTCAGTAAAAAATGCACTCCAAAAACGATATAGATATGATTGATCATAAAAATTAATTGATTTATAGTAGACCCCTCAAAGTATACATTTTATTTTTCAGCATTACAAGACCTTTCTTTTGATACCCCTTGCGTTGGGGTAATGTGAGATTGTAAGTATGATTACTGTGTTACAACACAATCAGGGGACCTAAAATTTTTAAACCGTCATAACTTTTTTATATCGAAAGCAACATCCGCCAATTCAACAGATTCTTATAGTCCTTTGTATGAAGATTCATGGTCAACTGTCCATTTTGACCGGGCAGGTGCGTTTTTGGAGTTATTTGACCTCAAAATACCTGATTTTTGGCAAAATTTGACATTTAAATGGCTATAACGCAGGTCATACGTGACCTACAAACCTGAAATTTTTACAGTAACCTCCTACAAGGTCCCTTCAACGATTCCAATTTCAAAATTTTCAAAAATGCATCTTTTTATAAAAACCCCCCGTGAGTGGGTGTGGTCTGAAGGAAGTAGAATTTTCGAGTTTCTTGCATTGGGGGGTGTTATTTGATGATAAACTAACACAATTAGATCAAAAATAGACTTTCTGCATTTTTTACCAATGTGCACTCCAAAGTTCGGTCAAGCACGGGATCAACCTATTTTGAAGGCTAGAAGTTTTGAGGGAAGTGACTAAACTGACTTTGTCTGTGACTTTGTCAGTGCAGCATAATGAACACATTCGTTTAGAATATCAACTATTATTTAGTGGCATGAAAGCCGGTAATGATGTTTAAAGGTCTATTTTATCTATGTTCTGATCGTGAGTCGGGCACTGGAGCCAATATTCAATGAGAGTGACGTAAAATAACTCAAGTTTCCATTAATTTAAAGTGGATAAGGACTAAAATGAAATTGCCCCTGCCATTTAGAACGATTCTACAATGTGCGGTTTGTCCTCTTATATAAGGTCGATTCTTTAATTTTGAGCAATGCCTTACTTATCGTTAATAATATTTTATATAAGTATCCTTTACCATAAGGCGACTTTACTTTGTGTGCCCAGATATTTTTTCTTAGCCTCTCATTACTTCATATCTTTGCTTCCAAGACAAACATGACCACTTTAAAAATATTCCAGCTAATTAGCTTTGCCCTCAAATGGTCCAGAAATTATTCCGTGACTCCAATTTTAGTTGACATAAAGCTTACCCGTCCACTAAAAATTGTAAAGCTACCCAAATGGAAAAAGTACTTTATGGAATTTTGTTCACGTTTCTTCAACGCTTGTAGTTTTTTCTGCTTCGCAAGACTCCTCACTAGTATTTACACGGGGATAAATCAAACTGAACTAATTCCATTGCTAGCTTGTTTCTACATTTTCAACCTCTCATCATTAATGTCTTATTTATCCTACACTTTCTCATTTAAGTATGAAGTATTTATTGAATTAGTCAACAACTTTATTCCAATCGGGCTTCTAATTCAAGGTAAAATTGTAGTATTTATGGATTTTTTTAATTATACCGTTTTAGATGTCGCCCCATACAACAAAAAATCAAGAGCTGCAGAAAAATCAGAAATGATGCTGATTGAGATTGCAGTAAAAGTATCAATCTTAGTGGTCACTACAGGTGCTCAATTAGTTGGATCTTTCTCCGTGATTTAGATCCATTTGCCCTTCTGAATTATTTTTTCGCGGCAAAATTCTTATTTGTTTCCAAAACCATTCGATTTTCCATGATGCAATTAGTGATAATAGAAATTGCAAAATGTTGGTCTGTCGGGTTTACCATTTGCTTTGCAATAATTTATCTTATTTCAACATGGTTACGTCGATTAAACCAATCAATAAATACCCAAGTTGAAGGGAGCTCCCTTCACTTGTTCATTACAACGTTTAAACGAGAGAAGCCGATTGAGGTTAGTCGTCGTATGTCCGTCTATCGGGTTTTTTATTTATTTTGGAAACTAATTAATGACGAAGTGGCTTCATATATTGTAGCCACTTTAATCTTTTTCGGTTGTTTGTTAATTATATTTTGTAATTATGGTATTATCTCATTGTATGGGAAATTAGTTTTTCACCTTTATATTTGTTGTCCAATTACTTTATCAGCAGCTATCACAACGGCGTTGACTCTTCTTCCAGCGGCTACATATATTAATGAGGATACCATACAGTATTTGACAAAGTTGAGGATCTGTGTGAGCCATAATTTCAAAGGCAGTTCTAGAGAGTTGAGGTCTTTGCGGCCAATGCAGGCTAACATAGCTATTTTTGGGTTTGCAGATAAGGGGTGGAAGGGGACGTTTTTTAAACAAATTGTAAATCACACAATCAACGCCCTTTTGCTTTTCTAAAGTCTTAAGCTAACATTAATTAAATATAAGTGTGTAACGGGTGAGAATGAATATTAAATAAAGTTTTATTTTATTTATTTTTATTTTATTTTTATTTTTATTGTAAAATAATAAAAACAAAATTCAATAAATAAATAATCAAAAGTTTTTTATGGGGTGATTAATAATAGGTAATTTAAAGAGCTTGTTAAGCACCAACTTTTAAAACGCTATATCGTTTCATACGAAAATAAAAAGCGCTTTATTTCCAATTTCTCCGACTGGCTCCCGAATAATCTCATTTACTAATCAACATATATTTAGATTTATAAGGATTTTATTGCTCTTTTAAAATTATTTTATTTTATTTTATTATTTGATTAAATATTTGTTTTTTCATTAAAAGAAACTTTGGTAAACAAATTTTATAACTGTCTGAGACAAGTGTATAAATTAATTTTTGAATGGCAGAAAATAAATTGATTAAAACCAGTTGTATTCTTAAAAACAAATTAAATAATATATTATTGAATCCTCTAATAAAACCAATTATGTAAATAACAATCAATTGAATTTAATTAAGCTAGAGTTTTAATCATTTCCCAAACAAAAATATTATTTTAAATATCAATTGATAACAAAGCATTGATGGTATAGTCCAAAACCTCATACAACATAGCCATGGGCGTACTTTTTTCAATCCCAAAGAAAAAGTAGCCTCCAAATCCAACCGGCATGGAAATGACCCTCATGGCCTTAACTTTTCTCATCACCCTCTTTATACAAAATGGATCATTGACGCTTCCCAAAGAAACCGCAAAATTCTCGAAAAAAGCCTCTGACTCAAAATAAATCGCAACAATAAAAGACAACATTATGATGCAAAGAAGGATTCCCATAACAGCAAAAATAGGAAACATTAAATAAAGTGGCATTTCAAAAATATGAAAAGTTTTCAGAGTACCAACATTAAAAACGAGGGAAAATAGGAAAAATGAAGAAAGAAAAATTGACCCGAAACTCATAATATAAGATTTGCATTGTTTATAGCTAACTTGCAGGCAAAAGTAGTTATTGACTACAGTTTCTAAATTAGAACTGGGCATGGATTGATTCAAAAATTTTAGACAGTTTCCATATCCAATGACCCAAATTATTACGAAACCACAGAAAAATCCAATAAGTCTTGAGCCCTCAAATGCCGCAATTCCAGTCAAAAAAAGTCGTATTGCAAAAATTAAAAATTTTTCAAGCCAACTGCTTCCAAGTTCTAAATACCGGCATAAAAGTGCAAAGGGATCCTTGTTTAAAAGCAGAAAAAAAGAAAAAAGGATAAATGGTATGAAAACATTCGTATGAACCATCAGTGCCAAAATTTTGGCTGTTGGTGATAACTGTTTGAATTTTTTTGAACGTCGCTTCTTTTCTATAAATAAATAATAATCAATATGAGTTATTACCCAAATTTAAACTTAATTTGTAACTTGTTCTCTTACCTCCTAGAAGTCTTTCAGCAAAAATAAAAAATGAATTAATGCTCCCAGACATTTCCTCCATACAGTTGGCCACGACAAATTGAAATATTACTGTAAACATGAACATGATTGTGACGAAAATCAGCACAAATAAGTCAATAGCCTTAAAAGGTACGGTTTCTGAGAAATTAACAATCATTAGGTTAGCAAAACATAGAGCTAAACCTGCCCAAAAAACTCCGCAAATTATCCAATTCCACAATTTGAATGCAAGTGAGTCTCGCTCAAGATGTTTTGAGTTTCCTTCAACTTTATTAAAATATACGGGATATTTCCACAAATACGAGTAGCCCCTGTCGTAAATTCTCATAAGTTCCCAAATCTCGTACAGTTTCATGGCTGGAGATTTTTCAAAGTATGCAGTTGGATTTGGGTCCGAGCTGGGTTTAAAAAGAGGACTCCGGATGTGGCTCAGACGAAAAATAGTAATTAATTTGCCTTTGATTTGATTTTAAATAACGATTTGAGGCTAATAAATTAAAATTGTTCATTTAAAGTGATTAAATAAAGGATCAATTTGATTAGTTTCTTGGATAATCAACTTCTATTCTAAAAATTGTTTATTTTTTTTTAAATTAAAAGTCAATCCAATGCTGGTTGGGCTTTCTATGAAATAAATGAGAAAACTCTTATTGCAATTTGATTGTAAACTATTGACCGTTGTTTGTTGGGATTTATTAATCCAATCAGTCAACGGATGCTATAATTTGTTTTTCAAGCTGGGGATCATTTTATAATTTGTTTTTAAAAATAGAACAAATTCATTGTTTGGTCTTCAGTTTCTTACAAAATTTATTTACTAAAAATTGGGTACTTTGTAATTAAGCTTTTTCCAATAAATGATTAAGCATTTTGTAATAATTGGTAAGCCTAATATTTTCGCAATAAACATATTCTTTAGCTTTAGAGATGATGTACAATTTATTAAATATGGAAATTTGACCTTTCTTTCTCTGGAATCTTTCTCATTATCTTACTAAACGTCAGTTTCACACAGTATTTTAAACTATTTATACACAATGAAGTTCATAAAAATGCAACTTACAAACTAGTTCAAATTATGTAAACCTGGTATTTAAAGATGATTTCAACCAATTAAATTGAAATGAAAAGTTTCTGATTTAAAGTAAAAGTTGAGCCAAAGTATTTTGGAATAAGTTTAATATCGCCTTATTTAACAATTCTTTAAAGTACCCTATTCGAGTGTAAAATTTATTCAAACTTACTTACATATAAACTTGTTTGTTGAACCAATTTGCTTAAGTAAATAAATTCGGGTTATGTTGCATATTTTTCTAACGTGTATACTCAAGTTAACATTAAATTGCATTTATATTTATAAAGCTCAACTTCCCAACTAATATCTTCATTTCCTTAAATGGTCCCAAATTAACTTCCTTATCTTTGGCATTGAATTTCTCAATAAAGTCAAAATGATTGCTTTATTTGGCCAATTCAGTTGCAAATTGAGCTACAGTTCATAATTAAGCTTCAGCTTCAGTTTATAATGTCTTCCTCCCAAATATTTAAAAACTTTGACAATCTTTCAATAATTATTGGAAATTATTGCGGTCCTTTGTCATGGGACATCAGTTCACAGTCATTGAAATATGAAAAGAGTATTAAAAATTTGTTTCGTTGGTATTTTATCCAATTTGCTTTGCTGCCAATTTGGCTCTCGGTTAATTCGTATTATATCCTCTACGGCGTTTTACAGGGCCATAATTCCTTGTCAAGCTCTACAATGTTGGATTTCATAATGTTGAGCTTCCTCATAACTTTTGGAGCAATGTCCATAGTTTTAGCAGGGATTATGAAGGGATACGGTGAGGATTTGGCGAGTGCTTGGAATGGTGGCAAAGAGATGGAAGCTTTTCTTAAAACAAGTAAATAAATATTTAAAGCTTTATTTATTAGCTCGCCATACCTGGAGAGCTATTGCTCTGGTCATGTCTGTCTGTCCGTCTGTCTGTCTGTCCGTCTGTCTGTCTGTATGTCCGTCCGTCTGTCTGTCTGTCTGTCTGTCTGTCT
>JAQIXN010001894.1:0-14713 GCA_034698145.1 Proisotoma minuta
TAAGCAAAAAAGTTGCTTTTTTCAGCAAAAAAGCAAAAAAGCATTTAAAATGCTTTATTGCTCGGGCGAACTCTGGTTTGAATCAACTAAAATAGTTTCGTAACTACCTGTAACATCGGAATTTGGTGTAGGAACGTGAGACTCGTTGGGAGCTTTTACAATAATTGGGGGCCTCGGAATGTTCAAATCCTTTGCGAGAGATGTTGCACGGGACACGTCCGCCTCAATTGCAAGCGACACTGCCGCAATGACTGAATGAAGGCTCATTTTCCTCTCCTTTTCTCTAATAGAAGAGGTTCGTTTTAAAGACGAGAGCTTTTCTCTAACGTCACCGTCTAGGTCCAAATCATCAAAATCCTCTAAAAGTTACATAAATCATAGATAAGACATTAAACCTTTCCAATAAAGTTGATGATAAAAGAACTATGTGTGTATTAAGCTACCAGAATTTCTATTCCCTTCAGGAATATCCACTTGATGGGCAGGGTCTAAAATATTTGTAATCATCTCATAACTGTTCCTATAATACGAATCTCGAGTTTCTTCAGCTTCGTGTAAATGATTATGCAGTCTCTTATAAGCTATGGGATGCTCATTGTGCTTGTCGCAGAGAGCAAGCAAGAGACCGGATTGTTCCAGCCGACTCTATGGCGAAAAAAAAAATTAGCTGATTAGAAAATAATAATACAAGAATGCATACGAACATCAACTCTTTTCTGCAATGTCCCCATGTATTCCGGATACATTCTTAGGACTTTTTTGAAATCATCCTTTTGCAGCACCATAATATCACATTCAGAGCCACATCTCACAGAAGCCACAATTGGATAACTTTGAAGCAGAAACAAATCTCCGATGGCAGAACCGCTCCGAATTTCTGCAATTACGTGAACTTCATCTTCATGCATAATCTAGAAACCAACTGGATTATTGGGGTTTTGATACAATTAAAGCATTTAAATTTGATGTACGTTTAAATGCCCATTGATAACGTAGTACATTGCGGATCCATTTTGTCCCCGTTTACAAAGCGTTTCTCCTCTGAGGAAAAAGCTGTGTTTCATGTGCACAGATAAATTCATGAGAAACGCTTCTTCCAAATTTGCTAATAGCGGAAGTTGGTCCAGAACAAATCTGTTGACGTCATAATAAATTTCAGCCTTCATTGTCAAAGGCATTTGCTCTACAAGTCCCCAATTATGAATCCCTCTGCTCCTCGCCCATAAATAATCGTAGAAGCGATTGACATTGTTTCGTATTTCTCTCGTAACATAGCTAAAATCTAAATATTTCTCGATTGCAAATCTTCGCGTTAGAAAATTTTGCTTTTCCGTGTCAATTTCCACAAGGATTGAGGTTAAGGAACCGGAAACATAAGCGATTACAAAAATCCAAGCCACAATCTGAACAACGGAGGTAAACGCCAGCTCTTCTTTAACCGTGAATGAAGCTGTGATATCACTCGCTCTAAGGATAATTCAGATAAGCTAGATATTTATTAAAAGAAAAAAAAGCTTGGTCGTTGCCTACCCTAGTCTAAAAATGGTGACGACTGCCCAATAAACAGATACAAGGTAATGTTCCACTAAAACATGCCACTCGTGTCTCATAAGGGGACTGTCTTTGTTGAACTTGTTCTTCTCCGTCAACAACTTCATGACCCAGTTACTCGGAGCCTTGCAAACTTCAGTCGTAGCCTCTGATGGACGCATTCGAAAGTGAGACACTTTAAATGGCTAAATAAAAATATGTACGAGATGGGTATAAATATATGTATAAGAAGATCAGAAAATCATACAAAACGAACCTGACACGCAATACCATGAAAGCAGCAAGCAATGAGATGAACCAAAAACAATCCATAAAGACTTGTTCGGATCAAAAACATTTTAAAATCTCCAAAAGCCAACTGATCCTCCCATTTTTGAAAATATCTCAGAACATTTCTCAGCCTAAATAGATACGTCAGCCTCGAAATAGTTATATATTGACTAATCGGGTTTTCGTCCTCATTTTCATTGTCATTTAAAATGTGAATAACAAGGACAATGATATCAACAGGGATGACGGAAATTAAAGAGCAGATGGAGTCCTTTGTTGTAAATCCCTGCCTTGTTTTTGCATATTTCGACTGAACCAAGATTTCAAGCCACATTCCAAACACACACAAAGTGTAGACAAAGTTGTTGAGGTGAATTATGCCCCACATTATTCGAGATTCCAATAGAAAACCTGAAATTACAGACAAATAATTTGTTGATGCAAATAGTTAGAATAAATGCTGTTTGCTTGCCTTGGGAGAACAAGAGAAGGAAAACGGAGAGGAGTGAAGAAAAGACGAAAATAAATTCGCAAAAGGGTCTCTCTAATAGTCTAAGAACTGCTGGGTACTTGACTTCTTCCACTTCCTGTTTCTTAAATACGTCTCCTTGACTTGGCTCCCAAACCGTCTTGCTTTTAAACCATGGAAGACATCGCTGAAGAAGGCGAAGGGTAAGACATTTTTGGTCCCCAAGCTCAGATTCAACGTCTTCGTCATCTCCGATCCCAAGATTGGAATGGTCTAATTTCACCCCGTTATCTTCGGATTTGTTTTGTTCAGATGTAAAGAAACGGTTTTCTGAGCTTTTCTCATCCAGTTGTAGCGACATTTTGCATAGTTCGATTGAAAATTAAATTTCAATTTCAAAAAAAAGAGCTGAAAGGATTTTTTGTAGTATCAATTTTGATTTAGACTGACGCTAGTGCATTACCTTGGTAACATTTGATACCGTTTATAAAATGAGATATGAATACAGAGCAAAACAAATATGTTTGAGCAAATTGATGTTTATATATTTTTCAAAATAAACAAATCACATTGTATAAATTTTAAAATAATCTTATTATTTAAATAAGTCAATAGTTAATCTCACTCTAATTTCAATTTGAATCAATTGAATCACTTATTTCCAGAACTATTTGTATTTGTTAGAGCAACCATCCCTGATGACGATGGACTGAAACCACCCCAAAAAAACAAAATCAATTTCTGACTTATATTTTTAAAATAAGAAAATAAATCACATTTGAGCAGAGTTTGTTATCTTTCCATTAGCAGGTCTCATAATTTGACTTTTTGAATTTGCAAATATTTCCACATCGTTAAATGTATTCCTTCTCTCAGAAGTTATTGTTGGCCGAAATACAGCATCAATTAGGGAGACTGATGGAAGATAGCTCTAAATTAAAAGAAAATTAATAAAATCAGTTTATAATATAATCTTGAAATATTTTAATCACCTTATCCTTTGAAGCAGTTATAATAACATTTCTATTTGGCTCGTCATCAAAAGATTCACTTAGGATGCAAAAGTGGTCGGAATATTCATGGACTACTCTTCTTTTGTCTCTGTTCATAGACTCAAAGCTATATGTTTCGTTCTTGCGTTTGGACTAGTATTTTTAATTAAAAAATATTTATTTACACGATTAAATTAAAGAATGTCTGCAGTTTTACCCTTTTGGCTTTAACGACAAGATTGGTTAGTCGATCATGAACGTTTTCCACAAATTGAGGATACTTTTTTGTAAAGGTCATTAGAAATTCACAATAATTGGGTGTTCCAAAAGTGGATGTCTCGGGATTGTCTTCTAACTGGAGAGCTTCCACTAATTTCCGATTCCTCTCAACTCTAGCGCATTCCTTATCACATTCTAATCTGTAAATATATAGTCAAAAATATATTAATATTGGTTAATACAAATAATTTGATATTTTTAATATTATTGAATAATTTATTATTATTCATCGTACAATTCGTACATAACATGTGTAATCATCTACAATCATAGTACAATTTTAACTTACACGTTAGGTTTTGGTGTTCGTAATTTCATAGAAGCAAGAATTGTCTCAAAATCTCTAGCCCCTTCTTCTTCTTCTTCTTCTTCTCCTTCTCCATATTTAATTTCAGAATTCTTTTTAAGCTCCAAATTACTTAAATAATATACAAGTCGGTCGTATTCTGTTTCACGTTTCCAACAAATCATGGTCTCTTGCCTTCTTCCACATTGACAACTCACTTCAGACTTTAAATAATAATATAAAACAAAAATATTAAACGATAACCAGACGCTTTACTAGACAAACTTACCACAACTTTGCATTTAGTTTTTGGGCAAGGGGGCTCATGACACATTGTTCCACAGACATGTCCACATTGAGGATTTAAAATTTTGCATGGCAATGAACAGTTTTCTCCCTCTGCTAAACATGGTCCAGAGTGACAGCTTCTTATACAGATATGACGTCCACAAGAAATACGCTTTTGACAAGGCATTCCACAAGATATTTGATTAATGTGACAAGCAACGCTTTTTCTTAGCTCATGATGCCCGTGACACCATTTCTCTGTTAAAACGGTGCACGGTGGACATTCAGCTTCTGAATGACAATGATGAAGAACGGGATGACCACATTCATGAGTTCTTGGGCAAGGCTGTGTACAAGGCGGAGGTCTAGTACCACAAGCCACTGGAGGATAAATCACAGATGCCCCACATTCACAAGAAAGCTCTTCAAAACCTTTTAAAAAATGCACAAAGATGTATAAAAAAAGTTTTCACAAACAAAAAAAAACAAGATCATTGAACTGCTTACTTGCAACACGACAAGGTGGACAATGCCCATTATGGCATAAAAGGCTGCAGCGATGATTTCCACAACGAAGGGCTCTATCACATATTATTGGACAAATATGGTCCAAATCAGTACAACAGCGTCCATTGCTGAAATAAGTTGTGTGGATATTATTATCAACACAAAAAATTAAAATTGAAATCGTTAATGAATTTCAAAAACTGTTTCTACTTAGAACAACTTAATTTATTAAACTAATTTTTCTTACCATTTGTGGCGGCCACAACTTCTTTTCTAAAATTTCAAAGATTATTTCAACATTAGTTTTGTCAATAAACAATTATAAACCGTTATAAAAGACCAAAAACATACCTTGGAACACTTTTTCTCGCAAGTATATTCTTTCGTTGGATCAAAATCTATGCATTTGACTTCAAATGTCTTATTCCCACAACGGCATTTGACGGCAGTTGTCAAAGGACATGGTGGACAGGTTCCATGATGACATTTGCTTTGACACTTGTGTTCAGTCAAGCCCCCTCCACAAGCCAATATCCTTCCACAAATTTTCCCACAAACAGGTATCGGATCGAGGCAAGATGTGCGTATAGGCAATTTGGAAGCAGCTGACGCCTCTCTAATTGAACTCAAGCCACATGGACAGCTTATGACAGACGCTGGAGAAAGTTTGCAGGGTTTACATGCCCCGGGATGACATTTATCCTCACATGAATGATTTTTACATTGGAGGACCCTTCCACAGATTTTACCACAAGAAAAGGACAAATCCTTGGGTGCTGAAAGGCTGCAAATTTCCTCTTTTTTCTCTGATTTACAGTGGCATTCTGTAAATAACGGAAATGAATAGATTATACACAAAGTAGTCACACTAGAAAATAAATTAGCTAACCTAATTTCAAAATAACAGCACAATCATCACACTCTCCACCATGACATGGCTTGCTACACTTATGAGCATTGCAATTGAGGATTTTATCGCAAACGTTTCCACAGGTTAAAATTGATTTAGAACTACATTTAGCCTGAACGGTTATTTTCCCACAGCAGCATTTTTTAGGTGAAATACTTTCACAAGGAGGACATGGTCCAGGGTGACACAAGATCGGACATGGATGTGGACAAGATGCTTCAGTTGGTCCTTCTCCATCTGCCCCTCCCCCACCGGTCTTTCCACAAGTTCCACCGCAAGAATGAGGAATATCGGAACAAAACGCGTTGGTACTTGGATTTTTGAGCTTGGAACAAAAGCAGCGATACTCGTAAGGAATGACTTGGTAGACAGATTGACATCCTGGACATCGCCATCCATACTCATCCTTGGAAGAATTGGCCCATGTAGAGACACATTTCAAATGGAAAATATTGAAACATTTGTGACAACTCCAGATGTGGTTTGATCTTTGAATCCGCTCAACGCAAACCATGCAGTCATACGCATGGCGATTTAATTGGTCAATTAATCGCTCTCGCTGATTCCTAAAGTCAGGTTGAGTGCTATTAACGACTTTTGGTATCGTTGTTGTCTCTTCACGTCCTCCACGACGCCGATCAACATATTTATTTCGTTGTCCTGAAGAAGAAGAGGGCCGAACTTGTGAGTTGTGAAGACGCGCATCTTGGAAATGATGTTGTTGTTGATGTTGATGATGATGATTGTTGTTGGTGTTTCGGGGGTATCTTCTAGGGGAAGATTGGCCAGAATCCGAGTCCCCTTGGGGGACTGGTTGCGGAGGTGCGCCGATTTGGAATTGGAATTCCGGAGCGTTTGGGTTAAAGTTGAACAGAGGTTGAGGTCGTTGACGGTCGTTTGATGTCATGTTGCCTCCTCTTCCTAATCCACGCCCTCGTCCGCGTCTTTCTGTTAAAGAAGAAAATTAACAGATTTTATGAGGTAGAATTTGAATTTACTTACGTCGATTATTTTGATGTGAATTATTGTTACGGGACGAATGAGGGGAATTATTTGTACCATTTTCCATCGGTTTTTGAAACTAATTTAAATATTTTAAATTAAATTATTTAATTCCAACGTTTTTCTCTTGTTCCCACTTCCACCTGTTTCTGATTTCACTTTTTGAAGGATCAGCCGGTAAACGTCATGCAGTCAACATGCGACATGACGAAAAGGCTCTTTTGCGACCTCAACATTCCTTCAACTTCCCAATGTCGCCAAGTCTGCGAACACGCCCTAAGCCGTAAGAATTTTAACAAATAATTTTATATGCATATTATACTTCTTTAATGTTTTTTTTTGTTTTTTTTCTGCAGTTGGTTATCATTTTTTGGCCCTCAGCACCGCAGTTGTGGCCAGGAACTGTCTTCCTCAAAATGGGGGAGGGGGCAAAAAAGGGGGCAAAAAGCGGAAGCTGGAAGAGCGAACGGGGGGAGTTTTATCTTCATCTGCTGCCGCATCCTCGTCTTCGGAAGTGGGTGTGCCGCCCCCAAAGGCCCCAGAGTGGCTAAACGCCCTCAAGGAAAGCCACCCTCATTCAAGGATTCTTCAGAGACTAACAATTATCTTTGGGGATGTTGCAGATCTTCAGGCAGTGGTATTATTATGAATTGAAATTTCATACATGCATGGAAAGTTACTGAATTGTTTGTCTGCAGTTAAGCCAGCCAAATACTAAGCTATATGACCTAATCGCCATTGTCCCAACAAATCACGACGCCATGCAGGTAACTACTTATTAAACTGGATTAATCCAACATTATAGAGCGTTACATAATCTGTTATTATTATATATAGAATGCCATAATCTCAACAGCGCTTGTATTCGACCTCATCTCCTTTGACTTTGAGGGTCCTCATTGGATTAATAAAATCCGACTCAATCGGCAAAAAGGGAAAGTTGCTGCGGAGAAAGAAATCAATTTCGAGCTTACATATTCCCCATCATTTCACGGAGACGAGCCATTGGAAAACATGATCTACACAGCTAATCGTCTTACGGAAGATATTTGCACACGAAGGATTAAGGCATGTTACTACTACTAAATGTGACCATGACCATCTTTTAATGACGCTTATTTCATTTGCAGAATATTGTGATTTCAAGTTGTGCATCCAAGCCAGGAGAATTAAGGTCACCCAAAGATGTGATTTCTCTGTAAGTGTGTGTGTGTGGAATGATGCGTGTGTAAATTATGTCAGCTTTGTGGCTTCTGTTATTCCGTTATTGGTTTCATGTGGAATTGGACAATTAGCTTATCTACGGTTTCCACCTGTTTTCACACTAATGTTTTTGTTTTTCAGTAGTAATAGTTTGGGTATAACAATTAGGTACAAAAGGCAAAGAATTTCCACCTGGGTCACGCGTTAAATTAATTAAATGCCAGGCAATTGCTCTTTCTCGCCCTAGTCTACTAGTCTCGTTGCATATTGATTAAATTTTGTTGGAATAATGTTTGTTCTTTCTGCTGTGCGTCAGAAAAAGTTTTTACTTTGTTCCTTTTATTATTTTGAAGCAAGGGCGTTTTAACGTATTTTTTCAAGTGTGCTTTGAAAATCCTTTTAGCAAAAGTATTTCAACTTTAAAACAATGTGTTTAGAGTTGATTATAAAATAAAGCTTGCTGCTTTTCTGCCTGGACACAAAGATAGATGAGCTTAAAATAGAAAACTTTGTCCGGAGAAAGTGTCGTTATTTTAGCTAAAGGAGCTCTTTTGTTATGTTTGGGTTAAACCTTTTCTTTTTTCTTTATTACGCAGAGGCTATCTTTTGGGATTGGATGAGACAACGTCATCCTTCTGTATTCGTGACCATCCCTGTCGATCTGTCGCCAAGTCAGGTACTATCGTCAAACAGATAATATTTTCTTTAAATTTTGTCTCATTGATTTTTTTTAAACAGATTCGAGAAAATACGGAAAGTCGTGGGTAGCATTTATTCCTCATAAAAATGAAATGGAGCCTGCCATATGAAATGGAATAATTTCCTGTATTGTTGGTTATTTTCTTGTTTACCACTACAGAGAAAGCAGATCTGTTTTTTTACATTTTACGACTCTTTTCACTGGGATCAAATGACTTGATGTATGAATTGGGACGTTGAAAATGTTCAAATTGATGAATGCTTTCAGAAAAGGAGTTGTTTGTAATTTTCCCCTTTTCCGGATGTTCATTACACGGAAGAATGCGCACATCTGTGTTAATAGTCTGTTAGTGGACTTGTTTTGCTTTCTCCCTACTAATCAGTGTCTAGCTTTTAATAAGAAACTATAATTATAAACAAACTTCAGGTATAAGATATGGAAAATAAAGTGCGAAAATACGATATAATAAGGATTTTGTAAAATATTTAATAACATTTTGTTTGTACACAATACACAACACTTGACAGTACTTGACACGATTAAACAGTTCACTCATTCTCCAGTCTAAACTCATTCAGGTCAAAGAGAATATTTAAGACGTTCAATTTTAGACCACAGTCATTATAATTTCTAAAGTTTACGCAGTTCTAGTATTCCATACGTCAATGCATAATCTGGTCAAACAAAGAAAAGGGGAAAACAAAGGCAGAAATCAACGGAACGTGAGATTTGTTGCAAATGGGTGCTTTCTCTCTCTTTCCCTTCTACGAACTAAATAACTTGCAGGTAGTCTACCTTTTGTTGCATTTGCAGAATGTGACTGGGGATTTCATACCCTTCAAATTTCACGGCTGCTGCCAGAGATTGATTTAAATTTCGGATATGGGTTTGTGGTGGCTGTGGGTGTGGAAGTTCCCGCAGTTTTTGCACAATTTGTGGAAATTTTAGCCTGTCTTTTGGCTCTGTTTTCCAGCAACCTTCCATTATAGAGCATATTTGAGGGGGACAATCCGATGGGGGACAGAGAAGAACTCCGTCCAATATCAAATTCACCACCTTCAGAATTGAGAATAACATGTTATTATCATATAATATTATATTATTCTAGACTTTCTAATGTAGTAATTAACTAACCTCATCATTAGAATGTCCAAAGTAAGGTTGTTTTCCCCAGGTGAAAATCTCCCAGAGCAGTACTCCAAATGCCCATGAGTCCGAGTCCAAGGTGAATCTGCCGTAAAGAATGCTTTCTGGAGCCATCCATCTCAAGGGAAGCAGTCGAGAGCCTCCAATCTATTTTAATTTTGATATTTATATATAAATCAAATCAAATTTCACTTGTATTGTATAAGTAGTCACCTTGTAATAGTCGCATGTGTACACATCTCTCGACAATCCGAAATCTGATATTTTAACAGCTCCATTGGCAGATACGAGACAGTTTCTTTAAAGCCAGTTGATTATTATAGGCAACAATAGTAGTCAACAATGTTATCAAATTAAATACCTTGCTGCGAGATCTCTGTGAACAAAATGCTGGGAGCAAAGGTACCTCATCCCTTCTGCAATCTGGCTTGAAAAGTTTAGCAGCTTGTCCTGTAATTTTATTTATCAATAAAAAAAAGTTGTGAAATTTGATGACAAAAGTTATTAGAAAATAGATTGGTTGCAAAACTTTGAGTAGCTTTCTTCCACTCAAATGAACAAAATTATTATGGAATTATTAGAAATTTAAATTAGTTGGACATTGGACTTTTTTTGCAACAACTAATAATGTTACTATTTAATGTAATCGCCCACGCATCAAATATTCATATTCATATTAAATTGTCTTGGGTAAAAATCTTTTGACAATAGTTAATATTTCTTACATCCGTGAGGTACAACTCTTCTTCATCTTCATCGTCATCATCATCCAGATTGGTTTCCATTTCTTGGACATTGTTGACATAAAGTGGGCTGACCTTGTTGTTATTGTTTGTGGCAGGTTTGTAGCGACTATTTCTCAGCACACTAGCCAAATCCCCGTATTTCATGAATTCAAAAATGAGCCAGGGATGAGCATCGGACTCTGTTACAAATTACAAAGTTGCGTCAATCGAGAAGTGTCTTTGAGGAATTGAACAATTGGGAACTGGGACAAAACTGGGACATGATAACGTTTTAGTTTAATGGATCACTTTGTTGAGCAAATAACTAGCTTGGGTAATTGGGGGAAATGCGACACCATAACCAAAAACTCATAAAATTTGCTCGCTGATAAAAGTAATCAATTTCATGGCAAGAGCCCCGTCCACAAACCATGCAACTAAATGCCACACACATACTTGTGGATTGTGTGATTAAATTAAGTGTTTGGTGTTTGTCCTCATCCCAATTTAATGGAGGCGTGGAGGAAATGATTGATTATTTTTGGTCTAAAGTAGTGGCAACAAATTAATTTGCTGTCTAGGGAAAAGTTGACTTTCTCCATCTTTTGAGAATGAAAATATTTTTGGAGGCCCAAGGCAAGTGACCACACAGCATGATAACCATACAAACCAAAAGCCATGATGAACTCCACTGACACTTTGCTTTCCCTGCCAAGAAAAACAGCTCAAAAAACGAATATTATGCATCCCATGACGCACACATTTCACCTGGCAAGAAATTGCAGAGAAAGGGAAATTGAGACATTTGCATTGCCTCATTTGATCCTTTATATATTTCTCGATATGAAACATGGAGCAATTGCAATATTAAATTATTAGACTTACCCGAGCTTCGTACCACTCCCATGAGCATGAGGACGTTGGGGTGGGAGAAACTCGCCATTGTTTCCACCTGCAATTTCCCCAATCAGTTCATCTCTATCATATTGTTTCTCAAATTAACTGACCTCCTTGATGACCTCGTCCGAATACTCTTTTTTGACTACCTTAATGGCCACTAGTTCTCCCCCATTAATCTCCCCTGCACAACAATTGACCCAATTAGCCACAATCTCAACCAAATTATTGTCTAAGAATAATAAGTGAAAGTAAGTAGTAGTACCTTTAAACACCTTGCCAAAACATCCTTGACCAATTTGACTCATGAGTTTGACCTCTTCTGGAGAAAATATGGGGATGGAAAGATCTAGCAAGTTCCCACCCCCTGTGGATTCGTAGGTGGGATTGTTTACGAAGCGATCGAGGGGGAGGAGTAAATGACCTCCCGCATTTCCTTCCACGTCCTACAACAACAATATTATGGCTTCAAAAAATTCTAGAAATTAATTGTCCCTAAACTATGCTATGTTGTATGTACCTTTGAGCTTTTTGAGAACATGGAGCCAATCTTTTTTCTTTTGAGAATGCAAAAAGAGATGAGAGCAAGAGCAAAGAATGAAGAGAGGGCTATGGTAATGCCAACACCGGCCCCTGGACCCTGTCCAATGTCCAAAGCGGGGGTCAAAGGGTCGGGGGGCTGGAGCTTTGACCCTCCGTCTGTGGGGAGCAGAACGGGAATTCCAGAAGACGCGTTGTGATGAGAATCCAACCATCCCTCCGATTGAGACGAACTGCTGTGCACTATTTTTTTTTAGAAGAAATTAATGGCCTTAGCTTACTTAAAAAAGTTTGTCTCGTGGCCGCAATTTGTCAGCTACAGGTCAAAAATATTTACTCTGATGACTCGTATCATTATTGGGTAAGAAATAAAAAAGAATGGGAGATGATTGACATTTGCGTGCTACATATTGTTCATTGTTTAAGTTGCGCAGAACAAAGGAGACGAAATGCGGAGAAGATGGTCAGTTATTAGTTGACATAATAGCGACGTTCAAAATGGGGGAGTGACTATTCTTGGAAAAAGATACATTTTTTCTCAGAATGCCCCACACTTATAATAAATGGGATGCTGCTTTGAAAAATAAAATGTTCCTTACCCGTGTTCCTTGGACACTTTTCCCCTTTCCTAATGGGGACGATGGGGTCAAAGTGGAAACACATGCAAAGATTATTTCCCTTGGAATCAAAATTTTTCTGGTAGCAGGCGGAATCATCGGGACATTTGATGCAATCTTTTGCAGGGACGGAGACAAACAAATGCTCGTTCTCCGGCGTCACTTTTACCCTCTCATCTTTAACCGTTGATGGGGTGGATGACTTTTTCCCTGCTCCAAAAATCACAGTAATTAGCGACATGTTGGTATTCATTCAAAATATTCAAATTCAAGGGTGCATTAATATCTACATTAGAAATGGCTATAATCAAAAGTAGTCTCAGCGTGCCCCCAACTTATGTTTTATAGCGTATAATAATAATAGCAATAACTGGAGCATAATTGACTTGACATTTGTTCCCAAAAAACAACAATCTCTATTCAAGTGAAAATATGACAAAGGATGTTTTCTCCAAAAGTATTAAATTAAATCCTTTTGCTTGCATTTAATTCGAGGATGTCATACACTTTTATTTTCCATAAAAATTAAGCCATTGGCCCGGACAATTGACGTGACATTATGGAAAAAGATTAAGCGGTAGAAAAAAAAATCACTTACTTTTCCCTGAAGCTGATTTGACAGCCATTATATTGAATTTGTTTTTTGAAGAGACAACACTTTTAGAGATAAAGTCTCATTGTCAAACCCACACAAGAATGCCACCGGTCATGCCAAACCTTCTCGAGTCTTACAACTTTGTTTATGTAGGGACACTTTGGTTCATTCAAGAATGGAATGCTCTTAAGACTTTTAGTCACAATTTACGAGTGACAGCTTAGGATGCCCGAATCCGGGAACTGAAAGCAGACTGTTCTGTTCTTCGGTCTGGAGGCAACTGGTGGATTAATGCCCAAAACCGGTGAAATATACTCAACCCGACTTTCTACCTTGCAGAATGGTACAAAAATCTCAACTTCCTCCTTCTCTCCAGAGCTCTGGATAAAGTCAATGCTTTGCATTGTTTGTGCTGGCTTAATTTTTTCCTCTCTCCAGGGGTGTGGTTTTTTGGTTGAATATTTTTAGCCGAGCAGATGGACACGGCCGGTATCTTGATATTCGGTCCCCTTTGAATAATCTAACAAAGTCAACACTTCTTCTTCCCTTATCTCTATGCACCACTGTCATTCATGTCGTAAACGGAATTTATCTTTTATGGCCTAATGATGGGACACTTATCAAAGGAAGTAATAAACTATACACAATATAGAGATTTTACATAAGCTGCTGGAAATTGTTCAAATGTCAAAAGTGTCAAAAACAATGAATTCAATACTTGAAAGCTTTCCTTTGAAATTAATTCAACGGAATTTTACCAAGAGAAAAGCTTTTGTAAAAAGTGACTTTTGGGAATTGATTTTAGTGAAAAATTTTATGCAGGCTTTAAATGCAGGATACATTTTGTTATTCTTTAAAAAGAGAGAGAGAGAGAGGTGTGTGTCATGGATCAAATTACGGGAGCTTTTTTGAGTTTTATTTAAAAAGATAAAGAAAACAAACAATGTATGAAGGGAAGCAACTGGCAGGGGAAGATCGTGCCAAAGAGAGAAACACTTAACCAAAGCTCATTTAGTATTTTAAACAAACACTTGAGATTCCTCCACTTGTGTGAGCTGCACATAATTAGCCTAAGCCCTTTCCCTAAGTGGCTCACACTCTCAAGGCCAACCCCAATTAACTCGGATTTATGCAGATGTATGAACCTAACTGCTCACTTTAAATGGCTGAATTGTTTTTTGACTTTGTTATTTTACCTTTTATTCGTTTCTGATTTGTTTGCGTGTTATTTGCACAGAGAAAGAAAGAATACTTTGAAGTGAAAAATGTCGAATGTCAATTCTAATTTCGGTTGAGTGAAAGTTTTGAGGCTACAATGAAACACGTCTCAATTTATTGCATATTTCAAGGAACTATATATAGATAACCAAATATTAGACTTTCCAAAAATACATATACTAAGGCACATAATATTGGTATCTGATGAATTTCTAGTCTCATTTTCCTTTACTATTTGGGCTTATTACGTTATTAGCCCCACACCTCCGATTTGGATGAAATTATGTGGATAGACTCAGTTTTTCATGCTGATCACGAATATGCAAACCGCGTTTGGCGGAAACGCTTAGTTACATAGTTTCCGCGTTTGGCGGAAACGCGGAAACGTAAAAAGATACATGGTTGCAGTTGACAACAAACAACAACTTTCTCTGCTTTCTTAAACAAAATATTTAGTACCGTTATAAAGTGGCAATCGAGTTGTGGAACATCAACAAGTCAAGGAAAATGGGCCATAT
>JAQIXN010001895.1:0-14697 GCA_034698145.1 Proisotoma minuta
TGAATTTCTATGAAATATATCAAAAGTATCCAAGGATTTGGGTTTCCTTGTATTGTGAACAAAAAACCACTCTGTATTATACAGTACTGAAACACATTTAATATAACTAAAGAAAGGATGTGTTTAAAAAAGAAACATTGATCGTTACATTGTACATATTATTTAAATGTTACATATACCGTAGTATCAATTATTATAAAAAGGAACATATTGTAATAGTAGTAATCAAGCACGAATGAAATGATGCACCCTTAAATTCCTCAAGTATTATATTGTTTTCACGTGTGTTATAAATTGAGGAATAATGTTTCATGTAAGTCCACCATCACTATCTGGATAGAAGTTGGCTTTTTATTGACTTTTTTGTGCCTATAATAATCATTTTACTTGCCCTCCCTCCAACTAACAACAAATCTCTTTTCTTTTAAAAATATTTTTTGTGTCATACAATGGTTACAAATCCCCCCCAAAAGACAAAAGAAATGCAATACAATGAAAAACATGTAGTTGCAATGTGACTTAATATTATTTAATCCTATTAATTTCCTAAAATACACTTGAAGCTATACTTATGTAAAACAACGTGAAATTAAAAATGGGTTGGAGAATCAATATCTTCGTGGGAGGTTCAGCCTTCATCATAAAAGTAGAAGGGGAAAATACTGAATCAAGTGTCAAGTGTCACCAACCAAACTGCTTGTGGAGATAAGTACACTACTGACGAAACATTCAGTCGTAAAAATAAACGGCCCTCCCTAAATGTCTCAAGTTGCTAAAACTTTTAACAACTTTGAATATTATCATTTTTAACCACGCATTGACAGATACATATAAAATATGACAACACTTGACTATTATACTTTAACCTTTAAAAACAAAGAGTGTCGACAATACTCAAAAAAATAAAATGGTTCTATGTATTCTATTCATTAGCATTTTCATGCATTATTAGACTCCCTGCATTAGGAACAGACGGTAGTGAGTGACTTTAGGTTAGTATAATCCTATCTTACACATCATTATCATATTTTGTGATGTGATCGTATATTGCTTGTAATAATGATCTGGTCGGAGGGAGTTTGTACAAATTTAACCGCAGGGAGAGAAAACATTAGAGTTGAAACCGTGTCTGATGGATACTTCCATGAGACCAGAAGAGAGCCATTTGGCTTCTAATAGTTGTTTCACTGCAATGCCACCACAACGACCGTTGGCGTTTGGCGTACCGCAGATTCAGATAGAAATTCGATGGGTGAAATATTGATCTATCTAACTCACCAACCAAATGTAAAACAGTTGTCTCAAGTTCCCCCTTCAGGATATTAATTAAATTACCCCTTTACCTAATATAAATATTAAATTCTAGAAAAGGAAGCCAGTTTTGTCAAATTCACACCATGTCCATTGTCAACCCAATGTCAAAAGTAAAGCAGGCGGAATGCGTTGTGTTTGGTTTCCTTTGTATAGCAAAATACTAAGCATGCAATAAAAGGCAGTGTGACAATACATAACAACAATTCTTATAAGAGGAGGAGAGAGAAAGGAAGGAAAACTTTGAAAAGAGTCATATTGAGGGAGAAAGGGAAAGCATATTGTTATTGCTACATCAGTTGACTCAACTAAAAGTTGGCTGCAATAAGCTGCATTGCTGCTAAAGGAAGAAAGTTCACTTCCTTCAGTTCAATGCTCATTTCTTCTTGTAATACAAAATGGATGGAAGTGGGATTGTTAACTTTATGCTTTTGAAAAAAGTTCATTTCACACAAAGGTAGACTCTCACTGTCACTCTGCTCAACCATGTGAATTGATGGATAAGCAGAAAACTGAAAACTCTAAAAAAAAAGTGAAGAATGCTGTGACACAAGTTGGCCATTCTCTATGTAGCAGCATTATAAAGGGCTCAAAGAGCATTCATTCAACACTCTTTTTGTATATTCAGGGAGCGTCCCCCGGTATCTGTTATTAGAGTGAGTCAGTTGCCGTAAAATAGAGAATTATGGGCACTAAAATCTCATGTCCAAAGGAAGCTATGCATGTTGGTTGAAAGTAGTTTAGAGGGCTTATAGATACGAATATTAAGCAATGTGTTGAATAGGGTAGAATATTACTTCACCGTCAACAGCGGGAGAAAAGATATTGGATTGAGAAGAAGAAAGGGGAAAAGCCAACCAAGTTCACCTCTCTCTCTCGGATTTCACCACTCAACTCAAAATCTACTCTTGAAATTACAGCAACCTGAGTAAAAAGTAACGAAAGTAAATTAATGGGGGAATATGATATTTTATGTGTGACTAGATACTTTCTCATTGGAGCAGATAAAATACTGTGTACATAAAGAACTTAAAGCTAAATCTATATAAAACGGCTTTTTAACGCCATATTTCGTGGTATAGTTATTTTTATGAGAGTATACAAAATTTACTTTTACCAGCAGATTTGCAGATATAATGGTTTCCTTCATTTGAAAAGTTATACTTTTGCTCAACAACTTCAACTCTACAAAACTTCAACTATTAATTTACTTTATATTCCATAAAATAAAACAACTCTTCTTCTTCCTGCAGTTTATTTATTTATACTCTAAAACAGTTTGAGAACATTTGAGAAAGTTGTTGCTGAACATGTTATTTGTCTTTTGTAAGCTGATATGTTGCATATTTCTAAAGTATGAAAAAGTCATGTGTCATTTTGTGTGAGGTGAAAAAGATGATTTGGTTGAGATTTCATCATTTCAAAAACATGTTGGAGAGTGTGGGTAGTGGCACATCATTACAAGTACTTGACGCAAGCCTTGAGCCCACCTAAAGCTCGTTATCTCTTCCGTGCAGTGCAGTTTATAGAGTTTGGGTGAAAGTCTCTGTCCTTTAATAAAATGGAAAGAATGATGGCATAGGTTAGGTTACGACTTACACAGAAACAGATAGTGCACGTACGTGAGTGAGTATATGCTTTCCCAGTATCTCCCTCCGATCACTTTAGCTGGTATTGAGAAAAAAGGCTTTTCAAAGAGAGAGAGCTTATACTAATGGAAAGAGAGTGAGAGAGAAAGATGATGTATAGAGACGAGGGAATTTTGGGACTCCAAAGCTTTCAATACAATAGCACCTTGAAGGCTAAGCAGACTTTCACCATCAATTTTCTGTTGTTAGAACCCTTCCTTTATTTCCACTTCAACTCCACTACTTATGTATGAAGAGTAGAGCATTGCACAGCAGCAGCAGCAGTTTTGTCCATGTTGCACATTGAATGATCATGATCATTCTACTTTTGGGTGTGTGTGAGTATTAGAAAAAAATATATACAAGCACGTCCAACTAGATTTTTTCCCTTTTCTTGATGTGGTTCGTTGGGTTTTGGTGGTTGGTGGTATACAAGTATAGGATATTCAGGGATGGACGGTGGCAGAGTTGGTCGGTTGCCTGCGTGTCATAATGTCTCGGGATTTATTTCAATGCCTACATATAGCTATAACTAGCTACTTTTACTTTTTTTTTATTCCTCATCAATCATGATTTATGCATTGTTTATCTTATTGTTGATGCGAATGGAAATAGTGAGTTAGCACATTAAATCGACGTAGAAATGAGAAAGATTGGTGCGATTATCCAATAATTTTCAAACGATTTAGTTAATCAAGTACTTTTAGAATCGATACTAAACTGTCATCATAATTCTTGCAGTAACGTGTTTTCCTTGTAAATACAAATGTTTATGGATGAGATTGATATTATTGGATTTTTATTGAACAGAGAGAAAGTTGTTTGTATATTCCCGTGTAATACACCTTGAATGCTTTCTCAATAAATATCCGTTTCACTGTGTCTTTATATTTTCTCTGCGTATAACATGTCATCCTTGAGAGAAAGTATTCATTTCTAAACATAAGAGGTTTTTCATGCTCTGCTACGAACAAACACACCATGAACACTCAAAAGTCGAGTTGAATAAAGTGCAGGAGTGAAAAGAAGAAGAAACAGGCAGAAGGACGATAAAAAGGCAGACATGAAAAACAAATAAAACTAAAGGGTTCCTGCCTCGCTTGAGTTTCATATCTCGTTTGCTTCTATAAACTCGGGTCATGGATTTCATGCATTTTACAACATAGCACTCAATTCTCCTAGCAAAAAGGGTGAAACTTTTATTCTCTGGTTGTTACCAGACGTTTTTTTGGTAAGGTAATATATATATAAATATATACAGAGTTGAATTGGACAAAAGCTCATTTTGTGGAAAAGGACAATATGGGACAAAGATGCAATGAGAAAGTAAAAGAATCGAACAAAAATCAGCGAAAAATGGTCTTGTGGGAAAACGTTGGAATCGGAAGTATTCGTTTTAGAAACAGTCAGGAATGTTATGCGACAAATATTCTAAACTTCCAGCTTAACCTCAACCAAAAAGGATGTGAAGGGTTCTTGCAATATTATGTTGTTGAACTACTTTTGGCACCCGTGAGTTTTTGGGGTTTGGAGAAATGACTTGATGATGAGACCGATATGGTTCAGATGAGTTGTTGGAATGCTTTTTGGATTCATGTTTTTGTCACACCATAACCAACTAAAATATGTTGTTTTTTACGTAAAATGGCTTTATTATAGATACTATATTACTTAATAACCTCTATCCAATTTCATACATAAAATCTATTGAATTCAGTCAGTCATCAAGATAAGCAGCTGAAAAGCACTAACATTTGCTCTTTCTCTTCTAAGAGCATCCTTATTGTTGAACATCAAATAGAGGAAAGTTGTAATCTGACACTTTATAGAAGACGACACAAACAGGAGGAAGAAAGAAAATAGGAGTAAAAGTTAGGCAATCACCAAAGCTCTATTAATGCCTTTCGTGGAGCCAATAAAGTTGTGGACATGAACGTTAGTTAGAGGAAGTGTTAAGATTCTGGGTTTCGCAGAATAAACAAACCACGGACTGAAAGTGCAACAGCGGTATTGATTTGGGCTCAAAGGCATAATTTACGACGACATCAGGAAATAAACTATTCAACCGTAAAGGCAATAATGAAAGCAACATTGCAGAGAAGAGTCATAAAGTGAGATGAAATTAAATCCCTTAATTACTTCTTTTTCCTAACTGTAGTGTTATAAGAACATTAATAAAAGTCAGATTTTGTACAACAAAACCTGAATACAATAGATGGTTCAAAATTCAATTGATATTCTAGAACGTGAATGATACAAGTTGAATCTACGTATATTCATAGTTTTGTTATAATTAAATTAAAGCTGTACATATATTGACTACAAAATACAAATTAAAACCAATGGGAGATAAATGAATAAGCAATAAAAAAAATAGAAAGGTTTTTTACAAGACTAGAAGCATTCAATGTTTTTAACACTTCCCCTGCTAAGAAAGGAGAGAATCAACTTCTCCTTCACTTCATTACATTTGCTTTCTGACAGAGAACTCGTTAACGGTGAGAACACTTGGTACATTGGAATAAGAAGGGAAAGCAAAGCAGAAATCAAGTTAGGTAGAAGTTCTGGTTAGATTTTGTCTGCTTGGGTTACTTGGCATGTCCAACATATCTGATGCCGCTGCTACTGGACTCGAGAAAGAGTGACTGGTAGCTTTCATTTTCTGGAAATGAGACGAGGATACGACCACCAAGTCAACTTAGACATGAAAGGAGCTCTATCACTCTCCTACTAAACTTTGCTGGTTTCCCCCAATTCTCTTCATTCTTGGGAATTGGCTATTCTATATGTTAACCAACATTCCCTATAGTAAGGAAATAATGCTTCCGTCTCATTCCATCTGTATCTATGCTATATTCTTTTGTGGCCAACTAGAGAGAAAGAGAGTCAACTCAACATTCATCTGCTTCTCAGTGGAAAAATTGGAAGAACGCAAGAAGATCTATGAAAGCAGTTCATCCATCGCATACAACAGCTAAAAACTTTGTTGGTTCTCCAGGCTGCTGTTTCATCCAACTACAAATAGAGACCTGGGTAGAATTATAAGCAAAGAATGTACGAGTTTTTTTTTGTCGTCTTTTCATTTCATCATTCCAGCCGATGCGTTGTATGTAATGTCGTGCTTAGCATGCCACACTCTATTCTTTATGTTTATATTTTTATTTCCCCATGTAACATTTGCATTGCTTTGAGACTGGTAACATTAGATTTGTATTGTGTTGTCTCACGCCTTGAGTAACCATTGTATAAAAACACTCAATTCGCTATCATTCACACTTACTCATCATCCGATAATAAATACTTACTTTGCATGAAGAAAAAAAATAAGAAGAAACGAATTTGAAACTTTATTTAGATTTCCCCAAGATTTTTTTTAACTAGGGGACTGTATTGAGGTAAACAAATAATTGATGAGGGGAGAGTAGGTATGTAGCCATTATAAAAAAAATATCTATGTGGATTACTTATCGGCTGGGGAAGTAAAGTAGACAATATTTATGGGGTCCTTCTTTAGCTAGTTCTCTGCAGATGAAAGGTTTTTGTGTTTAGCTTCCGTTTTCGTATTATTGCAAGACTCGTAGCCTTTTAGTTCTCCAATGGATTGAAACATAACATCAGCTTTGTAAATACTTTTTCGGAAATATCTATATATAAGTACTCGTATGTATACATTCCTCATTTTCCGTAAATGTTGTATGAACTATACACACTAGTATGAACTGTATGAAGTACAAGATTTAGTTTGGCATGGCTGGCTTTGGCAACTCTTGTGTTAGTTTTAAAAGCTTTATTTCACCACCAACAGATAAGTAAGATCCACGAAATGAGAATAAAGGTTGAGAGAGTTGGCTTGACTTGGACTCAAAAGTTGTCTGATCTGCCGACCTCTTATTTATAAGCTTTCAGTCTGTCTCCCTGTTCCGTTCTCTTTGAGTAAAGCTTTAACTTCTTTCTTCAAAGATAACTTAACTCGAGCCAATCTCCTCAAAATCCAGTCAAGTACAACCAAAGGAAAGAAGCCCAATTTATCCTCCCGAAATTCTAATCCTTTCATTTTAATACAAAATGACAGTGCCACATTGTATTCGCCGTTCTTATTTTTATGATATTAACAAATTCCTATAGTTGAATTGATAAGAGAATTGACAGAAAATAAGCAACTGCATAATACAGTAATCTTGGGTAGAAAATTGACACATATTCTATTTTTTTATGTGAATTGGGATTTGTAGATAATGAGACGAGCAAAATCATCCAGGGAGTAAAAAAAAGTTTTTATTTGAAAGAAGATAAGAAAGGAAGATGAGCGGAACCTCGATCAGTTTTATATCTTGGGGCATCACAAAAAGATTCTTTAGGAGAGTATGTCCGTGCATTAGAATCAGAAATGATGTAAAATAAACTGTTCATGGAACTAACACAAGAATGCATCAAAGCATTTTGCCTACACGCGCATAAGATGATGATGGTATAATATCACAACAGTCACACAATATTGGAATTTTAAAAGTGGCATGTATATTCTGGTAGGTAGGGATAAAGAATAATAATCATAACAAAAGGATTTGACTGTGACATGCAAGGCTAGCGTATTAAATAAATATATCTGAATCCCTATATATGCGTCAATTTAGTACGCATATAGCAAAACATGCTTTTAAACGCCCATAACAAAACTGAAAGCTATAAAACCATTTTGATGAAGCTTCCTTTGAAAATTCCAAAATTAAAGCCGTCTATTCTATTTCTCATTCCGGTTAATGAGTTATGTATATGTCCAGGTTATAATAATGCGTATAAAAGCATACCTTTTCTGTTTGTGGCTCAATGCAAACACCTCACAACTATAGCAAATTCAAGTTTAAATCCTTTCTTTTATACATATTCCGAGGAAATGCTTAATTCACGTAGTATAATGAGTTTGGTCATGTCGTTCACTCACGGACTGACGGCAGCCTTTTTATGATGCATTTCAATCTCATTACAATTATATGGAATAAAATTTATAAAATAACACACGGTCACACTTATACATTCTTCCAAAGTGGCATAGGTCTTGGAGACTCCAAGTTGGAGTAAATTGTCTTTTTGTATGCCGGACTCGTTATTTCGAAAATGATAAACCGCTTAGGTATATCTGTATATCCTGTGAACTATATGTAAAAACAATTGTCAAAATAGTTTCTCGTCACGCGTAAAATACTGTCCCATTAACAAACAAACAGATAGATAGCCTCATTTCCATTCTACGGTCTTCAACCGGAATAAAATTATCATTCTAAAAACCTAAGTAGAATACAATTATGCATAATTTGGTCAGATAGATGAGGGCGATATCATAATCTTGATGACGGCAAAATGTTTTTCGTCTCTTTCTTGTCGTGTTAATGTCGTCTAATTTTGATATGTGGTTAGCAAAAGGCTTCCATTTTATATGTTTATTAACTTTTTTGCACATACATATTTAAATTACATATAAAAAAATGTGATTATTATAATTAAACTTTATGTCCTCATTTGATTATAACATTTCGAATGCTCGCTTGATAATAAAGTTGACAACACTACTATAAACTTTATAAAAAACAGATCACTTTGAACTTAAAGTTTTGCAGTTTAGAAAGCAAATGTCTACTTTAGAAAGAGTAAATCCCATAAAGGAAATGCTCAAGAGAGAACTCAAAGAAGAATCAGGGAAAAGTTAAAAGTCTGTAGTGTGGTTATTCTGTGAGCACATAAAATCTTTGAAATATACCTGTCGGCAGCTTTTTTATGCGTCGGCAATTGGTTTGCCACTTAGCATGCAAACAAGTTTCTAAATTGAAGTTTATCATATGTTTTACTCCAGCTAGTCAACTTGCATGCATGGTGTCTTGCATATCAATGCCACAGTATAAAATAAATTATTCAATTGCACAATTGAGGAAAATGGCCATATATAAATATAAAAGGTTTAGGCCGTGTTTGTATAATTTTTTTATCCAGCTCAGAAACCAACACATTAAAATAAAGAGCATTTAAAATTAAATTGAATGTATTTTATTTAGTTCAACATCGCAATCATACACTTTATTACAACGATTTTGCGAATTAAATAACACAATCCAAAATGGCAAGTCTATAATAAATTGTAAAACTAAAATCGCGAAAAGTGGAGAAAGTATCCGTCAAACTATATACATTTTACATTTAACAACTTATTGGAAGCATACAAAAAAATTGTACAGTTTTACATTTTTTATTTGCATTTTAGTTGGAACCAACTGACAATACATAAATACCCTGAAACCAATTCAATTTTACCACAAGAAAGAACCAAAGCAGAAAATTTCTATTCAAAGTTTGTGTTAAACATATTTAAATCCTCAAAAGGTGCAGCTCCCGTATGGGGCTCAAGCATTTGAAGCATGTCCTGAAGTTCACCAGGACCTTGAGGAGGATGGCCACTTGGACCAGCTTGTCCTTGGTTTGTTGCCGAAGGTGCTGAACCATCAGATGCGTTACCAGCCCCTTGCCATTGCCACATCCCTATACATATATGTTCAAATAAATGGGCCATCAAATAAACCTTGAGAATATTACCTTGAGGTTGTGCTGTGGTTGGGGGATGATAAGAATTTGCTGGAGCATTTACATTGACCCCACTGGAAGGTCTAGCAGAGCCCCCACTCAATTGGGTGTAGGTTGGGCCACTTGGTGACCTGTTTGGGCTTAGTTGATTGTACTGCTGGTATCCTTCAGATCCAGACTGCAAATTTAAATTATATTATCAGTTTTGTTAAACTCTGCATGTCTTTGTTTTTAAATTTTACAACATCAATTTCAAACACTTTACTAGGGAGGTTATGACCAGGCGAATATTTAACGACTTTTCTTTAATATACTCGTTTGTAAGATGTCAAGTCTTGCATACAAATGAGTAAGTTTGCCGTAAACTTTAAAACGAAATGAGTTTATTCCCCGTAAATAATGTTTCATCTCCTGCAGACGTGAAGTTTAAAATATAAACTATAGAAGGGGGCTAAAAGTCTAAGCAAATATGTGATGACCACAAAATTATCATTAAGCTTACTTGTCTAATGTGTTGTTGTTGAGACTGACTCCAGGCGACTTGTCCAGGCGTTGGACTTGTATTTGCCTTGGTAGTAATGCGGTTCAAAACGCTTCCAGGAGATTCAGTGGATCCAGTTGCATTGGAGTTTGGCTGAGCCGGTGAGTTGTAGCTAATTGGAGAACTGCTTTGACCCTCATAATTACTGTAGCTGCTCGCGCTTCCTGTTCGCGTACCTGATTTCGCGTATTTTGTTAATTACTTTATTGGTTCAAATAAAATTCCAATAAAAAGCATTACTTTGAATATGAGAAGAAACCATATGCGGAGGATAAAGAGCATCGCGTGGTGATCTCTGCACCGAGTAATCTAAGCCTGGCTGAGTTCCAAATGCCGGAGTCACTGTATGATCACCCGGGTTGTTATTATCCGCTCCAGCTCCATCGTGAGAATGCTGAAGAGCTCTGGAAAGAAGATTAAAATTATAGAATTTGATAGGTGTGGGATGTTTAACACGAACACAATTGTCATAAAAATGCCGTTTACTTATAGTAACTGTAATCTCAAATCTAATCTTTAGATCAGAAAGAAAAGTAAATATGTTTTTATTTCCTTTCGGTTCCTTGTTAATTGGATGTGAAAAATGATAACATTTTATAACCTACACACAGGAGCTATTATTATGACTTCTTTGTCAAGTTTTCTCTAATATAATAATCTCAAAATGATCAGAATCATCGTTTGTTAAACAACTTCATTAAAAGAGTATTCGTTTTCATTGAAAGTAATGTTTAGTTTTGCAATTGCTAGTTGTTTGTCAAAACGTCAAAAGACTTACTTGGCAGAAGTATTAGTGCAAACAATGTATTCCACGTCTTCAGTATATGGGTTCAAAAATGCAAAAGCGGATGTTCGTAACCAGACCCACTCTCGATTTTTGGCCCGACACCTGGAATTAGGACATGTTTAAATGCAAGCAAAATAGTAATAATAAAACATCAAATTACATACCGATACATTACAGACATCACCTGCCCTTTCAACTTCAATACTGCAATCAAATGAAACATATTAATGAATACAAACTATCAAACTACTTATATACACACAAGAAAAACTTTATTCACGCAATCAACCGGATGCAAAACTAACTAACTTATCACGAGATATTTTGATCCCTTGCGAGATTAAAGGTCTCACATAAAATTTTCAAACTTTTCAAAGAAACATTGTATTTTAATGACTTACCTTGCTCAAAGCTCTCTTTCATATGCGTTTGATCTTCGGGATGGAAAAAATCAAAACAGCATTTTCCCAACAACTCTTGAGGTGTATAACCCAAAAGACCCATGACACGCTGGTCAACGAATGTGAATTTGCCATCAATGGAATGTCGAGTAATAAACTCTGAAATTTTACATCAACAAAATGAAATCATAAATAGTCAAATGATATTATTATTACATGTTTTGCTTTCTCTTTTTTTTTTTAAAATATTACCCTGTGCTGATTGTGATGTAGACATGTCTGATGTATTTGGAGCAGATGTAACTTGTAATCTTCCAATTGCAACAAGACAACAATGAGATGTTGAATGTGCATCAGGGTCTTCTCCAGGACGATCCATACTTACTCCAGATGGTGGCCAATTTTTAATGTAACCCGTGCAGTGAATAACAGCATAATTGTGACCATCTCGAGAAGGTCCTAAGGTATTGCGTCTACGAAGACGGTTCAAATGTCCAGCGGTCATAGATTCATGGTGAACATTCCCAACTTTCATTCTACATATAAATCCTCGTCTTGACCCCATGCATAATCTCATTGAAGCTGTAATCATTATCATTGTTTTATTTAAAAAAAAAAACTTTTAAATCTAATAAAATGTCTTCATTACATTGATGTCCCTCCTTTTTAACAGTTCCCGTTTTCAGATCCAGAATACGCCCAGTGTTTGCTGGCTCTTGAGTGGAGAGTTGTTCCCTTACTTTATCCACATCTTCCGAGTGCAAGTGGTCAAAAATGCAGGAACCATACCAATCTTGTTGAGACTGATTTAGAACTGGGGTCACAGAATCAGAGACGTAAATTATGCGTCCAGTGTCGCAGCCCACAACAAAAAGAAAGCCATCAGCCGCTTCTAGAATTAGATGTTTCAATTCCTGATCAGTTAGAAATGAAGGCTTGTAAGTTCCATCCGGGGTCTGATTATTTGAACCTGCGCCGTCATTAAAAAAATACATTTCCACAAAAAAGAGGGTGCTCAAGAAATATATGTGTGCAATTAATTTAACTTGATTATACCACGTAGCGCTTTCATGTGAGCCACTGCCATTCGCAAAATTGTAAGTTTATCCGGCTTCCTTGCCAAAGCACTGATAACCAAAGGAAAATATATTTATTTAAAATCTATATATTTAAAAAAAAATATATACATATTTCCAAAAACTGACCTGCATGTTGGTACCATGTCTGACAACTCTGTGATGTATGCCGTCATCTTGTTGCGTCTCCTTCTTTCAATCTCGCAATGATTTTCCCTGCATTAAAGGGGAAAAAGAACCGACAAAATATTTCCTGTATTTCGATAATTTATGGATTAAACCAATAGGTTCATAGTACCTGGCAAAACGCTCCTTGTCTTGAATATTTTCGTCATCCATCCTGGCGTATTTGGAGTCGCTGCTTTCTTCTTCAAATCTGTTCAAGGAAAAAGAAACATTCATAAAATATATCAAAATGCACAAGAATTTTTTTAGATAATGGAAAATTAAAATTTTCTTTAGGTATACAGTTTGATCGCTTAATTAAATGAATGATTGAATGAATGATAAGTGATGCAGTTTGATCACGTACGCAATTCGTATAGTTAAATATAAGTATAAGTAAAACTGTATTGTGTTGACTTTTGCAATAAGTTAATAAAAACTGGAATTTTGCCATGTGTCTTTTGTCAAATGGAATTATTAGTAATCTTTCAAATTTTTCTTGATTGAATTTATGAAATATGAGAAGGAAGCACTCACTTTTGAACCTCGTCAACTTTGTTTTTTTTGACAATTTGGTAGGTAAGAATTAGGAGAATACAAAACGAAGCTTGAAATACTCGAATTGCAGTTATATTTTGCTGAATGTTGCAACATCAAATCTACATCAACATCTAATTTTAAGTGTAATCTAGATTTATCGTTTTTCTGTGACAATGGAAGTCTAATGACAAAAGTCATAAACAAAATCTCGTAACCCATTTAAATGTCTATTACTTTAAAACGAAAATGTTTATATCATTTTAGCAAATAAATGTGATAAATGTTGCAACTTTGATTCTTCAAATATCTTTTTTAAAACTCACCCAAAATTCCTCGATCGTTTATAAATGGCTTTAGATTGTAATCCTACAAATATTCAATTTTCAAGTTTGCAATTATTTTTAAGAATATAAACTTTATCACATATAATTCACAAACATTAAATATTAAATATTAACCTGAATAGTCGTGAGCAGCCGAGGCCATTAGTGTGAGGAAACATGTAGTAAAACCATTGAAGATACAATGAATCTTTTAATTTCAGAACAGTTTAAATTGTTTGTTATATATCTATAATTTTTAATGCTTTGGACTGTTTAATTTGGATTATTTTTGCAAATTTAGTTGTATTTTAACCTTGAAGCGCATCAACTAGTGCTGTAATCAAAATAAAATATGGTAAACTGGTTTGGAATATTGGAATAATAGTCAATCCTCTTTTCTTTAGCACTCGTAAAGTATAGTTGTAATATACGAAGAGATGACTATTCAATACTTTTACTTTATCTTTGAAGATGAAACGACAAAAGTACTATTGATAATTGTACAAGTTGAGAAAATTTTCCCCACGGGTATGTTATGTTATGTCAGTGTGTGGATTTTGTGTTACTGTTCGGGTGAAATTGTGGAGTCCATTTTTACCTTTGATCTCTCACAAACCCTTTCCAATCTAACTTGATGTTATATCGTCTATGCCTTTATGCTACGGCGTTTATATATCCTTTTGGCTTGTTCTCCCCTTTCACTATTTCTCATGTTGGCTGAGGAGAATGGGGGACGCTAAAAAAGATGCCCACAATGGTATTCTGTTGTAGCATTATACGAATACGTTTAATAATCCATGGTGGGGGTGTTTTCCGTGGGGTCTCAAGTCTACCATTCCAAAAAGACTTTCGACAACGCTCGGCACGGCTTTTGTCTACTCGCAAATGCAGTGAGCAAGTCAATTCTCTTTTGATTGCATACAACTTGAGACTCGTAGAGCTTATTTAATAACAAACTAGAAAACCACAACATTTTGTTTGGAATCATAAATTGATGTGCAAAAGTGAAATGCTTGCCTCTGATTTTGCTAATAAAATTATGAAAACCATTTTTCAATCGCTCCACTTTAACTTGTAAAGTAGAGAACGTCTTACAATTCTCAAGTTTTGGATAGAATGAAAGTTAAAAGAAATGTATTTCGATATTTTTTAATAGCATGCATTAATCATCTCAATTAATCTTGGCACATGAAATAAAAAATCTCTTTTGCTCAAAATCTTCTACAATGATATCGGAACGTAAGTATGCTATCCAAATTGCATTTTCATTCAAAGTATTTTTACTAATACCAAAATTTATTAATAATTATTATGAATTTCATGGAATTTTATTTTATTTATAAATCTATTCTCAC
>JAQIXN010001896.1:0-14695 GCA_034698145.1 Proisotoma minuta
ATAAATTTCTGTACCAATTTATTTAGGAGTTACAAGCAATTTTGTGGCTCCGCGCGTGTGAAAAATGAGTGTACCAGTTTTCTACACCCTTTATTTAATACTTGTAGCAAATAACAAAAAAAAACTTGCTTTCTCCATATGAAAAATTGCCCAGTGCCATAAAATTATGAATTCTACAAAGCCTGCATTAATATGAGCTTGAATAAATTGTGAGTGGGGGAAGGGGACTAAGCCCTGTTGTCACTCCGAGACCATGGAGAGTGCTGAAGGGAGAAAAGTCTGGCCACCTCAAGGCCAACCTTTGGAGTCCTTGTGTGCATAGATCACATGAACAGTCGTTTGCTGGACTAAAAGCAACATCACTCAACTTTCCCCAATTGTCTTTCATGTGGTCAGAGCTAATTGCAGAATAGCCGAATGCTTTAAATTGTACGTGGACCACAGGCATGCATTCCGGGAATTACTTCGATGCTAATGTTTACTGGGGATGTGCTCAAAAAGATATTTCTGAACCACCCACGAACATATTTTATGTAAGGCACTCACAATCTAATGAAAACTGGCAGAATGCCAAAACTGGATGGATGTATATTCACTCCTTAAATTCAGACTGACTTTGTTGAGAAGAAATCTAGAATCTTGTGTGTAAACATCTTTAATGGCTTTCAAATTAAACTTGACATAATAGGAAATCAGCAGTAATCTGAGTTTACAAAGTGCTTTCTTTGATGACATTTTATTTGTGGTATAGAGTCGAAAGGAAAAATAGAGTGAAATTATTGTGATAGTACAGTATATTATACAAAGAATAACACAAATTAGTCAAATACTGGTATAAAAGGAATACAAACTTTCACAATATAAAAGCCAATTTCCCTATTTTGTCACATAATCAAATTCAAATCAAAGTGTTTACTTGTCAGAAATGATCCAGAAGCAGAATAATTTAAGTGAGTAAGTATAGAATGGGGAAGGAAGAATATTCTCCAATTTGTCAAAGCATAAAAACTGGACATATTTTCTTTTTGTCGCATTCATAAATACAACTCAATTTATATTTTATCTGTGTTATATGAAAACGCCAAAGTTATTTGATGTAAGCCAGCATTTTTTGTCAACTAACAGAAGTTATTCGTATCTGCATGATGGCCGCTCCCTAGAGATGCATAAATTGGAAACACGAATAAATAATACTTGTCAACTTCATCTTTTTTATTAGATAAAAATATAGATGCAATGCATAGATGCTTAATACAGTGTATTTCGTAATGAAATTTTCGTTTATATATTTCTCCAAAATTGGGATGGGTACTAAAACACAGATTTATCAGAATTATCCTGAACTTTTTCATTAGAATTATGTTTCCAATAAAATACGATTATATTTGAAATAGTCTATTTTCTGCATAATAATAACAAACTATTTAATCTGGATGGTTTAGCGTGAAGACTAATGTTCTCAAAATCCCGTGAAACTGGATTCAGTGTGGAAGGAAACGATTTCCATTATCCTGGAACAAACTTCGATTTCTCATGGTTTACTTTACGCATCTGATTGAAACCTTTCAGTCCTAAACTGCTGGGCTCATATATCATCACAAGCAAGGGCAGACCAAACAGCTTTCTCTTTATTTTCTTCCTCAGAACTAAACCAAATTCCACCCATCTCATTAGGAAATAGTTGCTTGCCTGGTTTTCTATAATTCTTATAATATTAGGCTGCGAAGAAAACGAAATGATTGATGTGACAGTGCAGAGTTTTTGAGGTCACGACAAAACCATTCATCTTCCAGAGTTCAAAAAGGTATAAAAAAAAACGTCTGAAAGATATCCGTTTGGATGAGCGTGAGATATTAGAAACTGACCTCAAGTGGTAATAATCCTTTCAGAGAAATAATCAAGTATAGAGAGAGAATTAAGGAAAGTAAGTGATAACAGGAATAATACATAAGACGGAGAGAGAGACCACACTGAAAAGAGAAATCCTTCAGATAAAGTCTCTGTTGCCTTTGAGCTAGATTTAGATGTACAATCATCCAAACTGGATAAAGACACGAACATTGGAAGTACTTGTGAACAGACTGCAGAATGAGAAGTATATAACTTGTGTGTTTTGTGGGAAAAGGAGATTTAAGTGTAAACCCAAGCAGCTACTGCGGAACAAGTTCAAAGAGAGCATAAAATGAAATAGCACCACAGTAAAAGATTTCTCAAAGAGAAATATGCATCTTAAGTGTATCTGGCAGAGTTTGAGCAACGTATTGATATGAAGCTCTGTCAGAGCCGAACAATAGGAACACACACATTGAAGAGTGGAATATAACAGTTTTGTGTGAAGGGAGAAAGTGAATGGAGCAGTTTGCCACTGTCCCGTTATCGGAGAGAAAGTTTTGAGTGTGGAAAGAGTATAAGAGGATTTAAAGAGAGGATGTTGGCCGCAGTGATCAGTAGGCCACAGTCGCGGTGACTGGACTCACACGTTTTCTCTCCCCACGTTAATCCCTCATTCCCCTGTAATACCAACCTTATCCTTCATTTTAAATAAACCACCCTAATTAAAGATGGAGAAGGGCACCGGCGCATTTTTTCCTTGTCTTTCCCCGAATCTTGCCAATTTTTCCCATTGGCTTAATAACGATATATATTTCAATGTTGCAAAATAAAACCCATTTGTTTATTTTGTTCAATGTTGACCACAAAATTTCCTTCTTCGTCTGTGATGGGGAGTGGGAAATGGCATGAGATTTGCAAGAATGAATAGGGTAAGCTTTTCACATATTTTCTCAAGCTTCCTTTTCATCTAAAAACTCTCTTTTTTTTGTTATATTTTATGTGTAATGAACCTTAGAATTGTCTCATTTGAGCGTGGCATTTCAACAAGCGAAATGAAAATGACGGGATACAATTTACAAATGAGATATGTTTGAATGTTTTCTATACTTTTGCTTAAATTGAAAACAAACTGCGCATATAAAATTTTGGGAAACTTATTAAACAAAAGTTTACATGGTGGTTTCAAAAAAATCAAATAAAGTTTAGAGCCACCAGCTTGAACTTTAAATAAGTTTGTAAATTTAATTTACTTCTGAAGAGTTTCTTTGATGTAAATTGATGCAATACTATAATAATGTACATCAAAAGTAAAGTCAACAACAACAACTAGTAGTAATAAAACGTTGTAGACGTTGGGATTAGCCATTCGAATATTATGTCAACGATTATTACGACATTTTTGCTCTTGTCAGGTCTGTCCGTCTGTCTGCAACAAAGGCAAAATGGTCCGGGGCAAAACGGTCCGTGACAGACGGACGGACAGACAGACATAACCACAGCAACAGCTCACTCGCCATTGGCGAGCTAATAATGATAAAGGGCAAAGGTATTCTCATATGCAAAAGCAAAATTGATTATAAAATTGTGTATTGTTTTATTCAACCAATTCAATGTTTACTTCTCTTTGTTCCCTTTATTCAATAATTACTTATATAACACGAAATGCAATTTTGAGGCTCTTTTCCATTAAAAAGAACATGAACTATTCATCTTGTCTCAGCTGTCGCTGTCTCAGAAGTTCATTAGACGCTTAATGGATTTCAAATGCCATTCGTGTCAGAATTTGCAATGTATATGTAAGTACTTTCTGGCCCAGTTTAGTTCGTGGTTTTATCAATATTGTAAATGTTTTGTTCATTGCAAATCCATGTTTGGGCAAAAAGCTATTAAAGTGTTAAATTGTGGGTCTATTGATAAGTAGTCTGAGCTTTGTAAAACTTGTAGCTGTTGGGCAACTTGGAGAAAGTGCTCATTACACGCTCTGTCTAATCTTGGTAGCAGGAAATAAATAAGTCGCTGCTCAAAGTGTTTGTTGCATGTATGTATTTTTGTATTTATATCGAGGCAAGAGGTTGGTTGGATTGGGCTCATAGGTCCTTTTAGTTTTAGCTGGACTTGACTATCGATTGGGCACACTTAGGCATACTTTCAGCACAATTCTCTCCCTTAACTTTAGTTCACACGGACTGCGGAACTTTGGAATGCCGTGCGGAGAAAGCAGAGAGGCGAAAGGTGCAGTTTGCTGACTGTACTTTAGCTCCCTTTTATGCAAATGAAAGTCCAAACATTTCCACAAAATATCTATTCACAGTTAACACAAATTGTTACCTTCTTGTAAAAAAAAAAATTTATTCGTGTCAACTTTCAGGCTAACAAATGTAAGTATAAGCGACAGGCAGAATGGAACTATGCATGTTTTGAACATAAAGTGAAATTAATTTTATCGGAAACCTTTGCATGTGCAGACAGAATGGGGCCGGCTGTGTATTTATAAATTGTGAAACTCTTGGCTTAACTTACAGAGTTTACGACCAATGAGTCTCTTGAGAAATAAAATGTAACCATCTCGTATCATGAAGGGTGAAGGTTAAAAATATTTCAATACAGGCAGCGTGTATAATTAGTTCCCCAAGGTGTAATGAAAAACATCCTCTGCAATAAGTAAACTGTCATTTTGTTTAATTTCTGTCACAATGCTTTAATGCCATCATTTAAAGTACACGTCACACATTCTACAAATTGAGAGAAAGTATAATTTTTATTGAGGTTCGCCAAGAGCAAATAAAAGTAATTGACAAAGCAGTAAATGAGAACGTAACGATCTTTTTTGTCTGAAACTAAGTAGTAAAATGTCGAGTCAGGTTAAAAAATGAAACTATACGGGAGAGATATCAAAGAAATGTGGAGAAAGAAGGAAACTCAGGGGAATATAAAAGCCTCAATTTCTCTCTAATGATCGATGAATGCGTCAAAAATATTTTATTCGGTTTCTATTCTTTTTTGATTCCTTGAAATAACTTTGATGATGATGATGCTCAATTTTTATCATTGGTGGATGACATGTTATTTTATTCTTCATAGGTATTACCAGGTATCTTTATTGGAAATTACAGGGTAAAAAGAATAAAACTTTTTATTTAAAAAATGGTAAAACCATTGAAAAATAAACTATATTATATTGGTTATTTTGTGCAAGGACTCAAAAGATGCTGCTCAACTTGAGCGTCACCGAATTAGCCATATAATTGCCATCCACGATGCCGCCCGACGATTGCATACTGTAAGTGTTTTCACTGCTATTTCTAATTTTTCTTTCTTTAGCCCTTCTATTTACTTTTTTTTAAAAAAGAAACCCTTTCTTTTACGAAATTCCTTTACCTCGAGATAAAATAGAAAGAGAAATCCTCGGCGTTAAAGTCGATATTTTATTACGTTTGTCACATATCCTGATAAATTCCTTTAAATCTGCTCAGTCAGCAAGGTAAGTAAAGGTTGATAAGGACAATCAAGGATTTAACCCTCCAATGCCGTCAAACCACGTATTTTATTATAACTTGGTGAAAGTTATTATTTTGTCTCAAATATAACGTCTCCTTTTCCTAAAAACACTCTCAAGGTCTTGCGAAATTTGATTATTTCTTTGCCAAAGTGGTCATAACAAACATTTTATTTCAAAAGTTGACAAATTGTCCTCGGGTTATCTAAACCAAATGTACTTTGTTCGTTCTTAGTTTCTTTGTATACTTCTTTCAAGTTTTAATCCTGTTGGCAAACAATTTAATTGCATCCATTGCGGTGAAAGTAAACTTGGAGTGTTGTTTGAGAAGAAATGTTTAATGAATTTTACCCAACTTTGCAAATTGGATAATATTTAATACAAGATAAGGACTCCATAGTTTAAAAAAAAAGAGAAATGAATCTATTAACTTGACGCTAGTTCAAGTGCTCTGTCACATTTATAATGAATCAACGTCTAAAAGAATCCCTGAACACATTTATTTCACAAGACAAGATTTACTTTCTCCCGACTCAGATAATTTTCTTTTAAATAAAAAAAATCGTGTTCTTGGTTTCTTTCCACTAGGAAAAATTTATTGCAGAAAAAGCCCTTCAAAATCAAAGTTTCAGCAACATCAGATTTTAAAGAAAGTTTTTATATAAAATGTCTGAGAAGGTTAAAGTAAAAATCAGGAGAGTGGAAGTAATCTGACGTTATTGAAAGGACTGAAGAGATATTGGCTGTGTATATATATAATGGGTTGCAGCTTTCTGTTTGTTATTCTTCAAAGAGACTTTGCTCAATCCACTCTTTAAGTCCTCTAGAAAAAGTACAACACAAAAGATATGCGCTTTTTGATCCTGAGGCTTATATTAAGATAAAGATATTATGTGTCCTGTTTAGCCTCTTTCACCTGCTGTTTCACTTTTATTTGTAGAAACTCATATACTAATGCTCTAAAAGTGTTTGTACGGGTATTTATATATTTTGCAGGACAAAGAATACTTGTGTATCACGGCAAGTGACACTCCATGCCAAAACCTAGCTCAATATTTTCCAGCCTGCAATGATTTTATTCATGAAGCTCGAATGAAAGGTGGAAATGTCCTCATTCACTGGTAACAATAACCATCCCTATTTAATGCTTATTGATCAATCAAACTCATGCAGATGAGACTCTTTTATTGTAAATCCTGGTTTAGAAACATTTCTAATGATATATAAAATTATTTTTAAACAGCTTAGCAGGCATGTCAAGAAGCTGTACAATTGTGGTACGCATTTTAATGGACTAGTATAATGTTTATTGTAATTAAAAACTCTTAAATTAAAATCATGCAGATTGCTTACATCACAAGTATAACATCACTTAATTGGAATCAGGCGTTAAAGGGTAAATGCAGTATTTATTTGCTATTTATATAAAATGTACAGTGCACAATGTATGATTTCTGAATTTCATTACAAATTAGTTGTTCGGGGAGCACGAGCCGTGTCTAATCCGAATTCCGGTTTCCAAAAGCAGTTGCAGGTTAGTAACACTGATTAACCTTATTTAACGAAAACTCTAATTTTGTGTTTTCAGGAGTTTGAAAGCACCAAATTGTCCGATGTAAGTTTTATAATCCCCTCAAGCAAAAGTAACTTATAAACTTTAGCTCTATAATCATCTATTTTGGGTAATTTGGGTTCTAATCTACCAAGGGGTAATTTGAGAAATCTCAATTTCTGACATTGAATCATTTTTTCGAACCTTTGCCAACACAAAAGCATTGACGCAAATTTATTTTCTATTAAAACCGGTCACGTAGTTTTATTATGTTACTTTGTTATTTATAAAGGAACGAAAACGACTTGGGGAAAAGTTTCAAGAGACGGTTGGAACCCAAGTGGAACACGACGAGGAAAATTGCAGGAGGCTGCTGATTGCTTATGATCATCTATTGCTATCTAAGGCTATTTGTGAGGGGAAATGTGCATCGCCAAGAATCTGTCCTACTGGCACTTGCAGGGCACACTGTGTTTCCTCTTCACGGTACGACACAATAACAAAATTACATGTCCTTTCTTTTTCACCACTTGCTTGGTTATTTGTTGCTCTTGTAAGCAAAAGTTCTTTTCTTGGCTTGTTTTGTAGCAGACCTACGGCAGTAGTAATTTAAACCTTTGTTGCCATTTCTTCTCGTTTCGTTTACATATTGCACTTTCAACTTTTACCCACCTTTATTTCACCCCGAGAAATGGCACAATATGTACAGTATGTAATATCTCCAGTTTTCTCTTTCTGTTTTCCCCTTTCAATATAGATTTTCTCGTCAACGATCAAACGAAAGCTCGCCACGTGGGTCTACAAAATCATTGAACGTCAGTGAAATTGAGGGCTCACAACCACAGTCACCACAAAATTGGGAACGTCATTATGGCTGCTGGAGAAATCATGTTAAAAGTGGCCCTCGCTCAACACCTGCAAGTCCAATATTGTATCGGGCAACAACTTCGAAATCTCATCGAAGTGATTCCTTGCTATCAATTTCTTCCGTTTCGTCCCTTGTATCTTTACCAGAACAAATTTCTCTGGAAAAACATTCACCTTCTCTATCTGCAGTTGATAGTAGGAGAAATTGTCTCCTTTCAACTCAATCCTGTCCAAATTCTCCACGAAGAATGCCGAAAAAAATAGGAACATCAGCTCAGGCTGAGTCCCTTGGGTCTGGTGGAGTATCTCACTCTGAAGTCACAAGACTTTTGGCTAAAGACAAAAAATTGGCAACTCTTTCTGCAGCAAGTCACAGTTCCTCCACACTGTCTTTACCAGCATCATCAAATGCAACAACAACAACAACTCCATTAACAAATCCAACTGCGACTGTGGCCTGGAGAAATAATCATCCTGCAACGACAAGTCCGTGTCATCGATTTATGGCTCATAATAATGCTACTGCGGCGGCTGGACCGTCTAGGAATACAATTCGAGTCAGTGGAATTACCCGATGGGTAATGAAAAGGAGTGCCTACAAATTTAACTTTGACAAGTCCTAAAAGGGTCGCATTTTAAAATCTCATAAAGTTTAGTTGCACTATATAGGAGTGCTTGAACAAGACGATAATCATTATATTTAGCATTGACCGAGAGAGGAATAGTCCTTTATAGAGGTCTACCTGCATTATTAGAACATGGTTAGAAACACAATACACATACTTGTCCAAAAATGTACCTTCCACTAGCAAAAGTAAGAAAAAAAAAAGCTGCAACATTTAAAGACTTGCTCCAAAGTACTCAAAGAAAATTACTTATAAGAATAGAAAGCTTTGGTACAACAAGCTTTGCTTTTGATACAACTAAAACGAAAATTCAATTTTCCAATCTTCCGGTGCTCTACTACTTTCACCTTACAAATATCAAGCTTCCCATCACTGAAATTAATCAATCAAAAGAGATTTAAAATTGTTTTCTTGTGCTTCTGCTGATACCTATCATACCTATACAATACCAAATCATATATACTCATCCTTGTTACCTTATCCCACGCCAAATAATGTACAGATCGCCTTATAACACCATTTTTTTAGCAAAAAGAGCCTTAAAACTAACCGGCTACCTGTTAAAATACGACTTATAAATGTATGTTTTTTTACTTTCTCCTCTGCTACAAGTGACTCCTAATTGAGGCTCATGATTTTGTCTCACAGCTCTTGCTTAATTTCGGGTGAGGAAAGAGAGACGTCGTGGGCGTGTGTCGGGTTTCACAAATTATGATGCACACGTTGTGAGGTGAAAGAGCAATTGTGATAATGGATTTACTTTCCCCACATGCAAAACTAATTAACAAAGTGCATATTAATTAATTTCCATTGGCTTTGTTGTACAAGTAAGCCACCCTATACATAGCTATTAAGACAATGGACCATTATTATGGAAGAATGACTGTCAAATTTTATAGCACAACAATGAATCTTCTGTATGCAATTTAATGCAATGCAATAATTTCCACTGTGACAAAATTAGTTGTAGTAGTCTGCTGAAACATTGTAAACCATGATGACACATACAGGGGATAATATGAAATAAATCATATTTATTAAAGAGAAAGCATTTTATTTGTACTCATGCATTTTATGGGGGAAAGTTTTGTCTCAATTTGACGCCGGGAATTGAAGCCACACGTGAAGAAAGTCATACGATAGTCAATCAAGATTTTCACATTGCATAACATTCAATATTTATCAAGAATCTGATTAGAAATGGTGATTGCAATGGGATTGGAGGGAAGTGCCAACAAAATTGGTATCGGAATAATTAAAGATGGACAAGTTTTGTCCAATCCAAGGAAAACTTATATTACGCCACCCGGTGAAGGTAACGTTTAAATACATTCTCAAGAAGGCTACTTTCACTAACGTTGATGACTTTTTTTTTTAAAAAAAAAAAGGTTTCCTTCCAGCAGAAACGGCAAGACATCATCAAGCCGAAATTATTAATCTTTTAGACACTGCCATCAGAGAAGCCAAAGTAATTAAAGACATTTAACAAAGTCGGTCTTATTGATCTGTTTTCTTCAGATAAAGCCTGAAGAAATTGATGTAATTTGCTATACCAAAGGACCGGGGATGGGGGCCCCTCTCGTTTCCGTCGCCGTTGTAGCAAGAACCATTTCCCAGCTTTGGAACAAGCCCATTATTGGAGTAAATCATTGCATTGGACGTAAGATTGATTTTTGATAACGTAACAACTTTATCTCGCATTAAAAAAGAGACAAATATAACCCAACGATAAATCAAGGGGACTAGGACTACTTTTTAGTTTGCTGAGAGGAAATACTGACAGTAGAAGTTTTGGACACTTCGGGGGTTCTTTCAAATAGGGTCGCTTGAGTTCTCTTTGAAGCCTTTCGACGTGCTTCGTTTTCCTTTGCTAATTTAAATATCTCGTCGGCATTTTTCTTGCCTGAATGCATAACTAGGTTGTGAAGGGGGCCACCTTCTTTAATTAGCGTGTATGGATCTCCATAGTCCACCACTTGTCCATTTTCAATCACCATTATTTTGTTACAGTCCATTACTGCCGAAAAAGTTAGAAATAACACAAATAACAAAAAACTTGTCTGGGAAAAACTGGAAAAATTCTAGACATACAGGCTTGTAAGCGATGTCCAATAGTGATAACAGTTCTGTTTTTGAAACCTTCTCGGATTTTCTTTTGCATTAATTGTTGCGATGTTGGATCAAGATTATTTGTTGCCTGGTCTAGGCATAAAATTTGATTCTTTTGAAGTAGAGCTCTAGCCAATCCAAGAAGTTGGACTTGTCCAGGACTAAACTGCCATGTCGTCTCAAAAAGTTGAGTATCTAATCCAGCATCCATCGTTTTAACAGTGTCAAATAGTGCAACCTCATTCAAAACATTCCAAATCTCATGGTCAGGGTAAATATTTGTTGGATCTAAATTCATTCTTAGGGTTCCAGCAAAAATATGAGTGACTTGAGGAATTATGGATAAATTCCGGCGTAAATCATGAAGCCCGATTGTCTGAATGTCAATGTCATCCAGTATAATTTTCCCTTCAGAAGGTTCGGTAATTCGAAAAAGGGTATTCAACAAAGTACTTTTTCCAGATCCTGCAAATCAGAAAAATATAGTATATATAAATATATACAATAGAGGTGCATGACATAAATGTGTCTAACAAATATTACCTGATCTGCCTACAACTCCAATTTTTTCTCCGGGGAAGATTTCAAGGTTAATATGTTGAAGCAAAGGTTTTTCTGTGTTTCCAAACACGGTGACATTGTCAAAAGAAATGTGGCCAGCTATAGGCCAGTATCCTGGAGGCTTAGTTTTATCGTCAGATTCCCAAGGAGCTTCTGATTCTTCTGCTGAATAAGCATCAAGAACCCTAGAAAAAAATTGCATCGTTCTGAATTTTCATGACACTGATTAATTATTTATAATATAGCATTGGACTTAAATACCGTTCTACTGAAATCATTTCTGTTTCGGAAGCAGCAACCTCTTGCATCATAATTTGCATGAGAATTGAGATTTCTATAACTTTTGCTATTGCTAATCCAACAATGCTGGGCGTAACTTCTCTGAAATACAATTCTCCAAAAACAAAGATGAGTGTGACGGATACAACGAGCAGTATCGAGAGCCAATCACCAACAAGAGACAGCCATGCATTCATTGAAATGTACATGTACCAAGTTGAGGTATGATGATCTTGGAGCTCGTCAAATATCCTCTGAAATATCCACTGTTGTTCAAATGCTCGAATTGTGACCACACCCTCAAGCGCCTTGGTTGTATGCGCATAAAGTGGACTTCTTGCATTTGCCTCCAATCTCTTTGTTATTGTTGCACTTTTGTGGTAAACGTTGTAAACTAAATAGTTACACAGTAGAAATATGGCTGAAGGAATAACTGTCCAGGAAGAAGTTACAATTAAAATTATAATTGCTCCAACAATTTCGCAAAATACTCCAGTCAGATTGTATATTGTATTTGGTAATAGTTCATCAATTGTAACAATATCTTTTGAAAAGCGATTGATTCCGTGTCCTGATCCACTGAATTCTGAAAATCTTGCTTTGGCGTGTAGTAGATTACTCAAAAGCTGACAAAATAGAGTGAGGGATGATTTTATACAGATTTTAAACATGACAAAGCTTCTCAAGATGGTTACGATAATTAGAGCCGGAATTAAAGAGCAATAAATAATTATATATTCATTGCGAGTTTGGCTATCAACTCCGTCTTCTTGTTTTCCGTGCTCTTCAAACTCTGTCCATAATTCCAAGTACCATTCTGATAATGAGTAAATCCCTTGGACTGCAATGGTTAGGAAAATGAGACAAAGGATCAAAAACCAAGAAGAGCTGGATGTCACATATGACCAAAATAATTTGAAGCCCATCTTCTTGGGTTCTATCGTCGACTCCTCTTCGTCATTAATTTCTATTAGTGCTAGGGCGCGTGAAAGTCCTCCTGCCGATCCGATACTTGGTTCTGGCATGCTTTCTGGAACACGTTCTGTTACAATTAGTTTGTGAGTGTCTAATTCCTCTTCAATTACAACACACGAATTCCTCCTGTTAGCTTTAGAATTTTGTAGCAATTCTGATTCATCAATCATTTCATCATATTCTTCTCCTTCTTCAGGCATCAGCTTTGTAAATTGAATCCCTTCATCAGTCAATTCTTTATATGTGCCCCGTGCAATTTGTTTCCCGTTCAAAATGATTGCAATGTCGTCCACTGCCTCGAGATACTGAATTTGATGCGTTACTAGAATCACCGTTTTGTGTTTAAGTGCTCCGCGAATGCAATTTTCAAGTATGTGACGCTGTAGCCTAACATCCACGCAGTTTAAAGGATCGTCTAATAGATAAATGTCACAATTCGAATAAACAGCTCTAGCGAGACAAATTCTCGCCTTTTGTCCAATGCTAAGCACTGCCTCAATGACTTTTGTATTGTCTCCATCGTCAATTGTCTCAAAGTCTGACTTTAAACCACAAATGTCCACTACATTATTGTACCATTCTTCATTGTATTGTCTACCAAAAATTATATTTTGACGAATTGTTCCTGTGAATTTGATTTCATTATTCATTTACTGAAGAAAAAAAACATTATGAAATTGCTATTTATACCTGGATAAAGCCAAGGGGTTTGAGGAATGTAGGCCATCTTTCCTTGTACCGTTAATTTTCCACTTGTTATTGGAAGTTCTCCCAAAATAGCTGCCAGGCAAGACGATTTCCCTGCTCCTGTAGGACCAACAATCGCTAGCATTTTCCCCTCCGTCACTTCCAAGCTAATGTTTTCTAATGTCAGGTTATCTTGGTCGTAATGCCATTTACATGAAACATTATTCATATAAACACCGTTCGGAGGGATTTCTGGACTATTTAATAATGCAGGTTCTAGTTCATAATTGTTGTAGATGGAAGGATCTTCATATTTCTCTTCTAAAAGCATGAATTCTGTTATTCGTTTGGCTGTCACTGCTATTTCGGCAAAATCCACTGCTCCTCTTGTAAATAAAGTTACCAGGTTGAGTCTGACATGTTCATAAAGTAGTACGGTAATAAACACACGCTCTGCATCCAATGCCTTCTTGTCCCAGTAAATATAGAATAACAGTGTGAAAAATACAGTCATTTTCGTCATAATTAAAGAGAAGGAAATGGTGAGAATTCGAAGCATCATTGTTGTCTTCAAGTATTTGAGTTCTACTCGACGACTTTCTTTTGCTTTGTTGTAAAATACATTTTCCCATGCATATAACTTGATGTTATAAAATGCGTCCATAATTTCAGTGATAATCCGCATCCTTTTATTTGTGGCAACTATTTTGCTATTTCTGAGTCGCCCGACGTAAATCCCCATGATATATTGAAATAGGACAAATATCACTAAAAGTGCCAGTCCACTCAGGGATGGAATTCCAAATTCATAGTGATAATACAGGAGATAGATTACGATTCCCAGTTGGATTGGTGCTATCCACAAATAATTGAGATGAAGGTCCAGCATGTCTAAACGATGAACGTCCGTGGACATCATTGTGATGAGCTGTCCTATACTAAAACTTCGCATTGTCGCTTGGCTAAGACGCAGCGTTTTTCGATGTATTAAAGATGATACTGCTAGACGCATGTGAGTGCATACATGATGAGTATTGAATATTGACCAATGGAATGATAGAAGAAAGGACAAAGATCCCAAAATAATTCCAACTACATAATTATACGGATTCTAGTTTTAAATTAATCATTGATTAATCATGTGTTTTTTGTAAATATTTTATTTACCAGTTGCAACATTTGCCATTGTTCCCGAGTTAACTTTTCTATCCACATCCAATACTTTAAAGTAAGTAATTAGGTAGCCCAAAGACACGACTTGGATCATTCTAAAGACGCATTCTTCTAACATGGAGAAAATTCCGTAGAAGAGAAACTTTGGTCCAAATGTGAGAAATAGTACCCAACTAAAGCTCGGCTTTCTTTTAGATTTCGAGCATTTCAGTAAATGTTTGAGCCAGTTTTTCTCCAACTTTTCTCCAAGGGGTCCAGCTCTATCAGTTGATAAAACGGGGTGCACGTCTTCCGGGGTTAGACCTCGTTTCCATCCCACATAAAAAATTTGGTTTAGCCACCAAAATAATAAAACAGACAAGCAACTGGCTTTCTCTCTAGCAGAAACTCTGGGTCTCTTCATTATGTTTAATCTTTATAACATTTTGAACGAAAACTTTCTCATATTGGGGTGTTGTTGCAATATCCCTTGACAATATCTGCAGTTTAAGATGTCGCGCAGAACCGAGAGTTGCTAATTAATTTTTTTCGAAATTT
>JAQIXN010001897.1:0-14686 GCA_034698145.1 Proisotoma minuta
GTTTTCCCTGGCAACTGCAGCATATATGGGAAATATCACAAATCCCGCGATGAGAGCATTGGCAATGTTGACTGCCGATTACAAGTCTGTGGTACGAAATATCTGTACATTTTTTTCTGTATTAAAGTATTATTACGGCATGACATCATGAATTAACTAAAGATTTAACGAAAATTTGAAATCACTTGTAATATAATTCCCAAAAATCTCCAGGAATTTAAAGTTTAACAGTTGAAACACAATTTATTGATGCCACATCTTATGGCTCTTCTACAGTATTAAACCTTTTTACTTATCAAATTTATTTTTAAATTATAGAAATCCCAAGAAAATGAAGGAAGAGGGAAATTTCTCCCAAATATTTTAAATTCTCTTGCCAAACCATTTCTAAGACTTTGCAGCATTGCTGCCATAAACTGTCTTCTTTGTCACACCGCATTTGGAGCCATTTTTGGGATGGATATTTGCCAAACTAATTTTGTAATTGTTGATAAAAACTTTGGCTAAAACTTAAAAAAGTGGGTTTACCTATATTTTTGGAATAGACAATGTTGCCTGGAGTGATGGCCCATTTACCTGAAACCACTTCACTCCGAACAATTTCTCACATTTCCCAACACGATTTTAACGGAAGATTTGGACAGTATGATTTTGGGGCTGAAAGAAATCTTAAAATTTATGGCAGCCGAGTTCCACCACTTTATGACTGGTCTAAATTTAATGCGACGGTTGTCATTATTTCGGGGTCAAATGATAATATAGCGACCCCAATGGTAAGCAAGTTTTTGAAAATTTATTGGTGTTAATTTTTGCTTTTATCCGCTTTCAAAGTTTGAGCTGATCACGATGAGGGCGGAAGCCACATTTCATATATTTTAGCTCATTTTATTTCATGCCAGGTGTCAAATTTTTGTTGTTTGAATTGTACAATTTTATGTTGAAGGATGCCAGGAAAACAGGAGCTGCTTTGGGATCCAATTTAAAACTATTTAAAACGGTGAAGAATCCTGAGTGGACAGTAAGTAAATGTTGGGATTGAAATTAATTTTTATTTATTGATACTTAAATACTTTGTTAGCATATGGACCACGTCTTGGGAATTGATGCAGATATTTATGTATACAACGATATTATTTGGATGATGAAAGGTCAAGTTTATGGATAAACAGACCCCTTTTATGTGAAAAACATTAAATAAAATTTAAGAAATCAGAAAAGTAAGCAAACAATTTCAGTATCTACGATGAATTCCTTTTCATCATCTAATAATTTTCTTTTTTAATTGGTGGCAGCCGTGGCTACCACAAAAAGCTACATAATTCATTTGTTTTGTTAAATCTAAAGTCGACACTTAAAAATCTTGCCGAATCAATATAAAGTGTGTTTCTTGGGTAGAAAGTCTGGGTAGAAAGTGTGTTTCTTGGGTAGAAAGTCTGGGTAGAAAGTGTGTTTTCTTGGGTAGAAAGTGTGTTTCTTGGGTAGAAAGTCTAGAAAGAATAATTTATTCAACAGCAATAAATTATGTTACCTTAGTAACTTGGTCAGGGTGCAAAGGTTTTTGCTAGGTAGAGATTAAGTTGATATATTGGAGCCAAAAAAATTAAACATCTTTTGTTTCTACGTCAAGATTATTTCTCAGAAGCTTCAATTTGTTGACATATGATTTGATTATTGACCTTTCCAACCTTTACAATAGGTCCCATTAGTCGAATTTTGATGTGGAATTACTTTAAACATTGTTTTGAATTATCAGGTATACACCATATTAAAAATTCATTCAAATCCATTTATTATCCGTTTTTAAAATAAATTCACGTTATATGCCATTAGGGGGCAATCTGATCATTTATATTTATTCGACCTTTTAAAATTTTTCAATAAGTTAAATGCTTTAATTTTGAGGAAACCGCAATTTTTTCGTACCTAAAAGGTGCAAAATTCAAAAGTTCACAGAAAGTTACCAGAACAATCGGGGCAAATTGCGACTGCATTTCCTGAATCTACTAGGTTAGTAATATAAGATAGCATTGAGAAACCCTGCTCCAAATGTTATGGCGGGAAGTTATATGAGGTCAAATTTGGCTCTTTTCCACGTTTTTAGCCGTTTTTGGGTATATTTTTTAAACTATCTCAGTCGCATATAACCCCAGACCCCTGAAAATTTAAGAAAGAGCTACTAGATGGTTGAGGAACATTCCCTGAAATTTTCAGCGCCCTACGACAACTTTTTGAAAAAAGTAGGTGGGGTCGGTTACACCCACTTCAAAATTTTTTGGGATTTTTTTTCCACTATAGAACTCTTAACGGATGCCTAAAATGTCGTATAAACACAAAAAATTAATTTTGGCCCCGATATCGGGTTTTTACCACATAGTGCTTTAGTGTGACTTTGTAATGAAAATAATGTATTGATATATTACTTGCAAATGTCACTTGAATAAATACATACCTTACCTTACCTTACCTTACCTAAAAATACCTTCATATTTTCATTTGACACATAAAATTTATTTTAGGTGCCATAAAATCAAGTCAATTAATTTTTAAAACTTACCAAAACCGAAAATGCCAAGAACGATCAAGTAAAGAAGTTTCTGATTCATGGTTCGAAAAATAACCTTTTTAATATAAATCAAATGCTCTTACTTTAAAATATTATAAAGATTAAATTGGCTTAAAAATTGTGTTGCGCATTTAGTTACCAACAAATCAATTATAAAACAATTAAGATAAGTAGAGTCGCATTATGAAGATAATAATTTTCCAGTGAAATCATCATCTTTGGGTTCAATGCTACCTATAAAATTTACGCAGTTTGTGTTTGGGTGATATTTGAAATGATTCCATGGTTAAAAATGTTTTAAAATTTCAAACACGAACCTGCTCGATCATTTTATCATTATATCCACAGTTGTTAAAAAATGTCTGAATTGAGTACATTAATTTATTCTAATACTGATTTCTAAAATGATTTTAAATTACACTCTAAACAAAATTGAAAGATTGCTTAACGTCATAATCCATCATACCAGTTGGAAACCGTGGTATTTAAAATTATTAAAAATGCTAGGATGTAAACTTTGATGAGTTGGTAAGGAAAATCAGGAATAACCCCCAAAGGTTAAACCATTATTTCCTAATGTTCTTTTTCTCCAAAGCCGTCCTTGAATATGCCATGTCGCCAATTCGATTTCCTTCTGTTATAAAAAAAAAAACTTTCAATGGGGCCGAATTTTAAGGACACGAAAGTGCTCATTATTTAATAAATCGCTTTTTCGTAATAATTTCAATGATTAAACTGTTTAAATTAATGAATTTTAAATTAGATATAAATCCTTCTTCCATGTGGAAATTAAAATTGTGGGACTCTGTAAATATATACCAGCCTGTCCGGGGAATAAAATATGCAACATATTCAACATATATTCCAAGGTCTTAAAAAGAAGTTGAGCAAAAGCTTAAACAATTTACATAGCCGAATACTGCAGTCTAGGTACTTGAATTTTGCAACTTGTTTTGACTTGTTTATATGATTAGTTTACTCTTTCTTCCATCCCAAATAATATGACCGTATAATTTATATTACCAAAGAGTACTTATGCAAAATAAAATAATTTTGCTAACCTTTTTTAATATTTTATCCTATTTCTTTATTATAAAAGAATGTTTGTCCCATGGTTATATAAATATATTATCCTTCCTTTCTTTCATAACTAATTTAATTTTCAGTTTACCATTTAAATAACTCGTAGCTTTATTCCTCGAAGTTTGAACCGAGGATTTTTTAAAAATATTCCTTCATCGATAACCATGCAAATACCATCAAAATGAAGAAAAAATTCCTCCAACTAGCACTACTATTTCAAAGATTGTTCAACGATCACTATCCTTTCATATATCAAATTCCTTACAAATTTAAATATTCGAAGGGCAAGCTTCTTTTGAAAAAACAAAGCCACTGGCTTTACAAATACCTACGATTCATCCCCCTTTTGGTCTACTTCAGTTCGATACTTGCGTGTGGAATAGCGCTAAAGCTATTCTTTGTCAATTGTGGTAAATATCGAGGTCAAGATGTTGGGGGCTGTCAGCCGATGTTGGATTACAGGGTTTGGTGTTGGGGAGGTATAATTCTCGTAAATACTTGTGGAGGGTGGGGCTTTTACCTCGCCGCTTTTCGATACTACGATGAAAATATATATTCATGGAACCTGCTCGTGGTCACTGAAGAGAAGTTTGAGCAAGGTGAATGTTACTATACATAAACTTTTGTATATTTTAATGAGTTTCAAAATTAATTTTGACATAAGGAGTACAGTAAGTAATGCCCTAATAATCCCATCTAGAAATCAACTATCTACCAGCTTATGTTTAAAGTTGACTTCGATCTCTAATAGAGACATGTAAAAATGTCTGGTTCCGAATGGTTAAAATATTTGAAATTGTTTATCTAATGAAACAATGGGAAAAATTGCATTTTTCGGATTATGTATTTAAAAAAAAAAAATTACATAACAATTGTTATTTGTCTATTTGTATCTATCTATCAAAAATTCCTAATCCATTTTAATCAAATTCATTCATTAGTTCGTTTTCCTAAATACAAATTTTGAAGCTTTCCAAATACATTATTATAAAACAATTTCAGAGCTAGTTCGACCATCTTCATCTTCCTCAACCAAAAATGCTGCTGAAGATGTTGACCTTCCACTATCAAAAATCTTGGCCATGACCCTTTATATCCTCTACGCCTTCATGATCGCGTTCGGCATCGGCTTCGCATGGAACAGTTACGATCCTCTTGAAATCATCATCGACGAAATATTCGTTTCTTTCCCATCTCTTCATCGTCTTGCCCTTTTCTTTACCCTTAACAGCCAACTGCTTTTGAGCTTTGTAATCCTATGCGGTCGACTATTCATTTCCCCATTCATCGTCTGTGAAATCCAACGACTAGCCATATGTCTCGGAGTCTCATTCTACATTTTTGGAGAACTTCTCAAAAAGATGAATGCCGTTATTGCAGCAATGCGTGGGACTGGGAGAACAATTGAAGCCATCAAAATGTATAAATATCTCATGCTTTTATTCAGAACAAAGGCAGAATATTGGGAAAGTGTTTTGTTTCTTGGAATTGTAGGGATTTCAGGGTTGTGCGTCGTCCTCAATTTCATAAGCATAAAGTTGCATGACAACATCTCCGTTTTGATTGTTGGAAGTTGTGTTGGCATCAGTGGATTCTTTACATATAGCTTGAATTTGTTGTATGGGATAATGATTGATTTTTCAGGGGATTGTGAGGAAAATTTGAGGCAGTTTCGGGTCTACCCGAAAGATTGGAAATGGGGAGATAAGGGGCTGAAAAAGGATTTGAGGGGGATTAGAGCCCCTTGTTTTTCTACGGGGCTGGGGAAGGGTAGGTTTTATTATGTGGATCAGTCGCGGAAGTCGGATATCAATGTTTTCATTGTTGACGAAAGCATTAATTTGGCGTTGACTTTTTAGTAGATAAAGTTAACATTTTAAGTAATTCAGTTGTCAATTAATAGTTTTTTTTTTAAATTTTTATTGGCATTTAAATTACAATTTCGCAAATAGAATTTCATTTTTAAAACGCTTTTCTTACATCCCTTACCTAAGAGAAATACAAAGATACAAATAAAATCATTTTTATGTGATTACAAAGACCATCATCGTAAAGATAAACCTTCAAAGCTTTGTTCATATAGCCCGAGTCAGGAATTTGTATCTCTCTAAAGGCTTAAATTATTTTCCCCTTAACTTAACAATCAAAGATTTTAAATAGTCTAAATATTAATCATTTTAAATTCATATAGACAATTAACTTGGGGACCCCAAGTTGGGGTTCTGATGCGTTATGTCACCTCAAAACATGTTTTACGTCCATCAAAGCTTGTTTGGGACATAACATTTTTCCACCCTCTTTTTATTGGGTAACATAACATCTGTGCACAGTTTGGGAACGATCAGTTAAGCCGTTTGGGCCAGTTCGTGTCCCGGGCGGACATAATTGTTACATTAGGTAAGTTGATTTCCAAACTTAGAATATGATTGGTTGGCAACAATTTTACAACCTTGATAAGATTTTATGTAGATTTGTTAACATTAAAAATTTGATTGTATTAATCATAAATTTTTCATTTAAATTTATTTGAACCTGCTTCTTTAGAGCAAATGTTGAAATTTTTCCTACATAAGGAAAAATGCATTTGGAAATATTTTCCTTAAGTGTCCAATCTCATTTCCAAGTTCCACATTTAACTTCCTCAAACTCTTACAAATCAAACCTTTTTTCACAAATTGATGAAAAGCATGCTCCCAACAATCAACGCCCTCCTCATCTAAACATTTTTCATCATTGTGCTCATCATTGAATTTGTTGGTAGCGCTCAACTCCAATTTCTCCAGGGCGGGAAAAACTTTTTCATAATCCAATTCTTCTCCATCTTGAAATTTAAATAAAAATTCTCTTTGCCCAGGAATAAGTTTTTGCTCAATCCTCAAGTTTTTCAATTTCGAGAAATTTTGAAGCTGCAAAGTCTTAACGCCAGATGTCGTTACGCGTCCTACATCATTAATATAAATATTAGGTCCTTCGGAGCTCAAGGCAAATTTAAGAGTTATCAAATTTGATGACTGAGATTTCAAAAACTGTTCAAATTGGGTAAACTCGTTATCTCCAAATTTATATAGCTCGCCAAAGTCCAGCCGTTTCAGCGGTTTGTCAAATAGCAAAAGATTGTTCATAAAACTGGAACAAGTTTCAACCAAAATGACTTCTTCCAAAAATTTAAATTTTGATAAATTCCCCAACCACCAACCGTAAAAATCGCAGCGATTCATTTTTAATTTTTTAATATTTGGACAGTTTTGTATAAAATTTGAGGCCCATTCAGCAGCCCATTGATAATGGTTTTCAGGGTAACAAATTTGGTAAGGATTTAAGGACAAACTGGTTAAGGACGGGAAGGGTGTCAAGCATGCGTTGGCACTAATCGGGGTGAAGTACCCAGGAATTTCAAGATTTTTGATAGTTTTGCCGAATTTTTCAAAAATTAGAGCTACAACGTCTGTATTTGTTATGGAATCCAAACTTGTCTCCAGTCTTAATTCTTGAATTTTAGCAATATCTATGTTGTTTAAAAATAAGGTCAAATCCTCCATCAATTTTCTTAAAAGAGGCCTCGAATTTTCTGTTCTGCAAAGTTTTAGCTTGAATTTTATGGTTTCAATATTTGCGTCTTTCATTTCGTGGAGATATTGTAGGAAACATAGACTTCGGGCTTGCTTGTCATTAAAATAGAAACGTAGGGTTGCAACTGATCGTTTTGCCAAAGCTCGTCTTGAGGCAGAGTTAAATGAGGATGATATAAATCTGCAGGATTTTAATTGGGGGTGGGGAAGAAACTGCATAACTTTCAATAAGACCTGAAACAGAAGAAAACGTATGAAAATGGATTAAAGACTAAATTAAAATTTATACAGTTTATTCTTTAAATTTTAAAATTGTAAAAAATTTAAATGTACTTTGCAGATGTAAGCAAAATTTTCTTCAATTTGGTGGTTAAGTCAATTTAGAAAGTTCAAAAAAACTCACAAGTTCATTATTTTGATGGGGGAAAGCAATCAACTCTTCTCCAGAATCTAAAATTGATTTTGGAGTAATTTTCTTGTCTAGTTTTTGAAATAAATCAATTTGAAAGTCTCGTTCCTGTAAAACAAATTTAATTGTACTCTTTGTGATATTTAATGTTAAATTGAAATTTATCTTTTAAATCTCATCACTTACAATGAAAAGAAATTTGACAAAGTTTTCTCTTGAGAATACTCCATTGGATTCTTTGATAAAAACCAAATAATCTCCAAAATTCAACTGCGTTTTTTCCAGTACGGGTTCATCATTTATGAAAGTGGGATGATTCTAAAAATTACGGAAAGCAAACTTTTTTTTGGCTTTTTTATAAAACAAATTGGAAAACACTATTTGGTATGTCTTTAAAAAAATGTTATTATTATAATCAAAGGAAAATCCTAATTTGAAAATCTCTTTAAAAATGGAACTAGCCAGGAAATGAACCTGGGTTCCAAGATTTCGGGTCAGGTGTTTTACCAGTTAAAGTACTAGTGATTTTCAATATTAAATGCATGCATGGAAACCCAAGCACGTGACATGGACCGACATGCAGAGTTCGCTAAAAAACAAAAAAGCACCTCGAAAAAGTTGTTTAATTGCTTTATTTTTTGCGTTTTTTCTGTTTTGCTTTTTTGCTAGATATCAAGTGGCGCCATCTTACAGTAATTTCATAAGAACTACAATGTTTACGACGGCGCTGAAGGCAATACAGCAAATAAGCATTTAATTTAAATTGTTTTTTTATCGGACGCTCTAATACCAAAAGTTATGATAATTTCCGAAAAAAATTATAAAGAGATTGGACAAAATATTGGCTTTTACAGGTTTCGAACCAATAGAACAGGCTCTTAAACAGTTAACTAGCTATAATTTTTTACAATTTTGAGGTCGCCAACACTCTCAAAAGAAAGGATTATCAAATTCAACTTATTTGGGAGTAGCTTACCTTAATCGGCATAACCCAAAAATTTCCAAAATCATCACAATGAATTTCACAATGAGAGCTCCCAATCCCATTATTCATATAGAGAATAAACTCACACTGCAGCTCACGTGAGATAAAACTATTCCCAATTGTATACTGTAAAATCGAATAAAATATTTTTAGATAAAAATCAGCTCTCCAGGTATGGCGAGCTAATAAGTGAAAATTTTCTGCCACTATTAACTAAGAAGCGTAAGATCTTTATTTCAGATTAAAATATTCTAAATGTTTTTAATTGCAGTTTTGGTTTTTTTCATTATGCCAACTTATGGACGACTACATAAAATGAAAGGTTAACTTTTCCTTTTCAATGTTTTAGAAAAACGTAACAAATCGTGGATTTTGATACGTCTCACATTTATCGTTAGTGTTATTTTTTTTTAAAAAGTAAAGCTACATTTAATCTGCAATTTTGCTTGTTAAACTTTGAAATCTAGCCACAAACCTTTTGTCCTCCAATATTTGGGATGATTGAAAGTCTTTTGTAGTATCTTGGAATTTTGGGACTATCTTCCCAATAATCGTCTTTTGGGAACATTGTGTTAAAATGAGCATAATTTATTCCGGGAGTAAAATGGTCAGAGAAAAAAATTAAAAGTTCAGGGGCAGTTAAAAATCTCAATTCTCCGTCCTTAGGCATTTTTAAGCTTGATTCACATCTGATAAGTGTCAATAAATAATTAATTTTGGTTATAGATATTTACATAGATTTAAAGGGATATACAACTGTTTTGATCTGCCACTAATTAAATTGTCGGAGAGATTTTACTTCTTAATTGAACTTTAAAATGAGATAAAATGTTAGGAGGCCGTATTTAAAATCTTAAATTAAATATACAGATTTTCATTGAAATCACAATTTTTCACAATATTATTTTTTCACTTCACTTATCTGGCTCAAATCCCCAATTAACTTCTTTTAAGTTGGCTGAGGAAAATGTAGTTTGGGCTCCATTTAGTTTCGTATAAAATATTTAAATTTTTAAATGTTTAAATTTTGATTTGCTAAGGAAACACTCATCGTTCAGAGAACTCAAAACAAATATAAGAGAAATCCAAAAGAAGGGTTTGCTTTTGCTTATACAAAAGTTCTGACCCTTTTTCATCCGGCTTATAAAGGTTTTGAAAAAGATCCTTTATTATGTAGCGGAGCTACATTATGTGAACGCATTGTCCGTCCGTCTGTCTGTCTGTCTGTCTGTCCGTCAGCACGATAACTTTTGACCAAAGCGTCATAAACGTATGAAACTTTGCACACACGTCATTGAGGTCAAAATAAAGGTCAAGTTTGAAAATGGACATGATCGGTCAACGTTATCGTTACAAGGACATGTCCAAGTGACGAAAAATGTCTTTTTTGCATATGGGGTCTCAGTTGAAAAATAAATTTAAGTAAAATTCAAAAATGCATCACGCATTTGTCTCGGATGTCCTTGTGCCGAAAAAAGTTCAACGAAAAATGAAAAAATGAAAGCACAAGCGAAGTATTACCCTGATTAAATATCTCACTGAGACTTGGAGCAGTCAAATTCGGTCATAGGCTCCATGAATTTTGTTAAATATAGTACAAATATGCTAGATTCCGTAGAATTTTGACGGCTAAAAAACTAGTATTACACAATGAGCCTATTTTTATAAATCAACTAATTTTATTTATATCAAAATTTTCAATTTATTTAGCTTCCATTCATCCTGTTTTGTCCTTCCCCTGTTTGCCAGTGCAGCATTTTTTAACCGCATAGTTTTCCAATTCTCCATACTTGTCAGCTTCTTCTTCCGTTGGTGGCGCGCATCCCACTCCCGCCGGCGGCTTGCTGCATTCTCTTTCAGACTTCTTGTTTGTTTGGAAATCACAGGGACAGTTTTTCATAAAGCAGCCATTGTTGAATTCCAAATTTTTCCCCTTGCAATGAAAGTCTTAAATTGGGTTTAGAAAAAATACTAATTTAGAAACTTACAGATATACATCGTATTTGTTATAATTATTTTTTGAATACCTGTCCCTTGAACATAAGAATGTACCAACTCAAGGTTTGACAGCAATAGCAATGTTTGGAGAAAAATAACCAATATGAAAGGGCCTTTGAGAGCCATCATTTTGTTGTCCTTTTGATTGAGCAATTTAAATTTAAATTTGAAATTTTGAAATTTAAACCAGTGTTGTGTAACTTCAATGTCAAAACTGTGTAATATTACTGTTGCTGTTACTACTCTTGTCTGGAATTTTGATTTATTGCCAATTGTTTTAAAAAAAGCTTAGAACAATGAAACTTTTTTATTCAATGGTGAAAAATTATAAATTCACGTAACGATGAGGGAATACAGAGCAAAGTGGCTAACAGAACAAGACAAGGTGGTCAAATTGGCCCTATGAAAATTGGTCAATGGCCCATACCTGACAAAGGAAAAAACATCCCAGGAAAAATTTGGAGTTAAAGTCACGTTAAATTGACGTGCGAGTGCGTCAACGCTATGAATATTTTGCGTCATTTGAAATGAATCATTTCAATACCACTCCCATCTAACAAATATCCCAAATCTATCTACAGAGCGGAATTTTGGTTTAACCAAAATGGCACTCTTTGCTACATATGTAAAGTTGATCAATTCTTGAGAAAGCAGTTTGATTGAAATGTGGTTCAAGTTTAAGGTATTCTCTTTTAACATTAAAATAACTTAAACTTATTAAATATGTTTAATTTAGGGCAAAGTAAATTTTCCAAAATTTTATGAAATAATAGGAATATTGTCCAAAAACAATTTTACCAGCTATTAAAAGTTCCGCTTTATATAAACTAGTTAAATCAATATTTTTACAAACAACTAATAATTTAAAGCTTTTATTCAATATAATTTATCTTTTTGTCGTATCTTTTTGTATAGTATGATATCTCAGTTTTTTTGCATTAAACATTTTCATTTTAAATGTGCTTTTACCTTTTTTATTCTACCGTTTTTATTTTGATTTGAAATTGCAGTTGGCACGTTTTCCAAAATATTGCTTATTTTCTATTAGAAATAGAAGACAGCTGATAAAAAGAAAAGAAAATAAAATAGAATACAAAACGACAAGCTCCCTGTTTGTAATATCAAATTTTGTAACATTCATAATTTCTTTTAAGATTGAAATAAAATTAAAATAAAAATAAAATTGCACAATTATACCTTAATTTATGACTGTCTCAATCTCATCTTTGGCCAATTTATCGCTCTAACAATTTGAAACCTTACAAATTTCAAAGCTGTTCTGATGACAAATATTCAAAAAAAATATCGATTGGTTGAATTGACCGAAATCATCACAATTAGCAAAATTAGTTGAATTATGAAAATGGAATAGATGTAAAGTGTTTGTGTTTTCTGTAAAATCAGCATTTAACACATAATTAATTATTTTTTAAAATAATTTTTTCCATGCAAAACATTCAAGCTTAAGAATCCTCTGCATTTTGTTTGCATGCACTTTCCCAACTCGAGGAGAAGCGGCTAACTTTTTAACTGCGTTTGTGCAGTTTCACAGCTGGAGAAAGTCCACATTTAGTTTTTGGCAGTTTCTGTTGTAAGATGCATTTCAAAGAAATGTAAATACCACAAAATAGAGAAAATACAACAACAATATACACTTTGTAAATTAAAAACCTACTAAAATCATAAGTATTGCTGTCTTTGAGTAAGATCCTTTCTCTTAAATCACATAATCATTGCATTACTACATTTCTACTATTAATTTTGAAACAAGGTTTAAATATTTCAGCTCGGCTCAAGAAAATAATGAAATCCTTCTCAATGTTCTGGCTATTGCTATTTGAAACATTAGCCTCAGCTTCAAAGGATTTAAAGGAATTTAAAAAAGAAAAACGTGAAGAAATGCAGAAAGTTGCCTCCGTCCTTTTTGACGGGGAAGTTGACGAGGAGACAATAGAAGCTGCGAATAAATTTGCGTTTCCCTTCCCCGAAAATTATGACAAAGAAAGTCCGGAGTATTTGGAAAAATTGGAGCAAATTATAAAGCAACCCATCTCAATTTCCATAGATGCTGAGATTAATTATTATAACTTGACCTTTAAAATTGACGGAATTGTAAGTAAATTTGTGAATCCAAAATCTTGGATTTGGACGTTATTTGTGTTTGTCTGTTTTGAAAAAGAGGCCAAAATGGCTAATAACTATTTTGCTAATCAATTTATGTTTTTAAATTTTCAGTTTGATTATCTCCTCACCGAAATGTTAAAAGAGAAAGAAATGTTGGAGGCACAAGTAATATCTCAAAAGGGATTGAAAGATGCTGCAAATAAAATAATAGTAGAGTTGGAAAAATTGTCAGCTTCCAAATCTCTTCCAGATCTCAAGGAACTGGAGCAAATTAAGAGAAAAAAGCAGCAGATTTTCCTCATAAATCAAATATTCCGGAAGGAAATCGAGGGGAATGTAAATATTTATAAAATAATTGGATTATTTAATTATCTCGTAATTTTGTAGTGCACGGATGAAGACACAATTTTGGAAGTTCGAGATGAACTTTACAAACTTAGCGCTGAACGTTTGGCCCTTGGCCAAGAATTAATTTTGCATGTGGATTATATCGATTACACATTTGATGTTGAGAGAAATAATACTGCCCCAATGCTTGATGATATTTTGGGACAGAAACCAAATGTGGAAATTGTTGAACTGATGGATTTGTGCCTTGCTTGCAAGAAGCTGGAAGCTTTGGATAAAGAAATTAAGGTAAGATTTGTACATAAAAAGGGACTAAAACGTTGGAAGGTTTTCAATGAAACACTGTAAAATTTGAAAATAAATATAAGATCATCATTTAAGTTTCCAAATTTTGTATGTAAAATGCTCAAAAGTGTGAAATTACAAAATCGAGTTTCCAATGTTTCCAAAAGTTAAAATAAATCCTGCAATAAAATGTGATTTTCAAAGTTTAAATTTATTTACAGGATGAAAAGAACAAGAAAAAAGAAGTCGCACTTGTAAAGGAAAGAAACATTTTGAAAAATGAACTAATCTCAAAAATCAACGTGAAAGATTTAATTCTGCGATTTAACTCCGAATCCATTTCAAAATCTTTTTCCATATATAAAAAGAATACAAAGTTGAACAAATTGGTAAGGAAATGATGAAAATTTTATTTCGTAAGTTGAATTTTGTTTAAATATTTTAAGGAGTCTGAAGTCGTGGAGCTGAGTGGCATCGTCTACGAAAAAGGAGACGAGGCTTTGAAGGAATTAAGTTAAAAAATTGACATGCTTGTGCAACAGTTGAAAACAAAGATTGGAAAATTTAGAAAATCAGAATTGTAATTTTAGAATTCCGTTTTTAAAATATGAAATACTCTATTTAAATTTCTTTTTAAAAGAATGCTGATTTTTTTTGTAGCTACATACATAGTCATCTATTTTTAGATAAAGATGAAAATTGGTTTTAAGGAAAATGTAATATGCGAATTTTAATCGCAAGATTTTTTAAATTACGATTTGTTTTGATCTCCTAACATGTCAATTTTTATTTATAAATAAGAATTCAAGGGCTTGAGGCTGGACTCTCTAAAGTTACGATTCCAACCAAAACTTTTATTTTAACAATTAAATTGATGAGAGACAACCAAATTTTCATGGCAACTTCATATAGCCAGACCCATTAATGTTAAGATATTTGTCAAGTGGTTTGATTTCCAAAATCTTGAGTAATAAACCTGGTCTCATTTTATATTTATATCCGTACTAGTTTTTAAAGAGATCCAAAGTTACAGTCTCTTCATAATTTCTTCAGTCTGAATCTTATGAAATTTTGGTTACGTAACCGCTTCCTTAAGAAAAGTCGCGGATGGCAAATTTTGAGGCCATCATTGTATTCTGAACCAAAAACCAGTTGGGATTTACCCCTCAATTGATATTTTGGTCACATCATATCATAGTTTGCTTATGCCCAATTGTTAGTTTAAGCCCTTCTTACCCGGATAGCATATAAGGGCTGAGATAGCCCTGTATGTTAAGTAATTATGAATATTGTATGGTCTGACTAGTGAGTAGTCAGACGCT
>JAQIXN010001898.1:0-14675 GCA_034698145.1 Proisotoma minuta
ATTTAAAATAAAAAATATTGATAAAAACTAGAAAGCTTAATCTTTCTAATGGCATATTTCAAATCAAAATCGGTCTACTAGATAGGTCACAATAAATTCCCAAACGCAAGCGTTTCTTAATTGTTCAAGCTGTAGATTTCCAGATAGAGCTCTTGACTCTGATTGAAGATTTCTTTTATTCTTTCACTCCCCATTGTGTTGTATTAGTCATTAGAACAATAATAATTCTCTTTGTAGACTTGAACAAGTCAAAATTTTCCTGTCAAGGTATAAAAGTTGTATGGCACTTGTTTTCAAGTGGGCAGTTAATAGTTATGCTCGTTCTTCACGAATACAAATCCAATCTATGCATAACTTTCACCGCAACTACAAAACACAAAATATTCACCCAGAGAAAACATTTTAACTTTTTTGAGAGGGAGGAATAAAAAGTTTAATCATGTTCTAGTCTGAAGAATGTATTGAATTAAAATCTCTCTCAACTTTCCCCAGATAGCTTACAATTTAAGAGTAATTCCCTTTATCGTTTTAAACGAGAGTTAGTGACTGAAAGAGACAGTTAAGCAGTGTGAAGTTTGTGAAGCGAGACCCATCCAAAAAGAATGGAACATTAACGCAGATTTATTTTACGTAGGAGTGGAGGTGAAATTTTATTTTCACTTAAGAATAAAATAATAGGACAATTTTCAATTCAGCATGTAATCGTAGGGAATAGGAAAAGCTATATGGCAAAAGGTTCACGGGCCACTCTTTGCTTCAATATATTTGAACAAGAGACCACAACCACTGACACTAATCGTATGTAATAAAGTTATAACGAGCACTCGTTGGCACAACCAGAAGATTTTCAAAGGGACGCTAATTTATCTTTCAAATACGCCTCCAATCTTTGACTCTTTGTCCAATTGCCGAGAAAATGTGAAACTGCTTTATTCCACTCACTCTTGAATAAATTTGACAGCCGTTGTTGAGTGCAGGTGAGTATACATACATAAGCTAGTTGTTTACTCTGATTTTAAGACAGGAGGTTGGAGGTTAGAAATTGAGAAATGTGTTTGATACCTTTGCTTGTTTAGAATGCTGGTGGATTAACTTTGTTGAGGCAATTTGCCGAGTGGAGAAAGTTGAGACTGGTGAAAGTGAGTAAGCGTTGGCTCTGTTGAAGTCTGAATCTGTTGTGTGGCTGAGGAGAGAGCGATCTCTTCTTTTCTCTCCTCGCATAACACTACTTTCCTTGTAATCGCTATTTCTCATTCTTCTTCAGTCTTCAGAGAGTCCCGAGTTGAGCTCCTTCCTTTATCCATTGGACGGGATACTTTGCGTGTCGCCCTTCGTTAGGTCGCTTTTTCTCTTCTCCTCAATGTGTCTGATTACTCCTACCACGGCCGTTGAGAAAAGAAATACACACGAGGAAAAAAAACAAGTGAGTAGGGTCAGTGGAGTCCTTTGGGGGCAAGTTGCACAATTCTCAGAATACTGACAGAATCCAACCTCGGATCTCATCCCCTTCATTTGTCTTCACGTTCCGTCTCTTTTTTTTTACTCTCTAGTTCAAGTTGAACTGCTCAACATTCAGAAAAACACTCTGAAATCCTACTTGCAGTAGAATTTATAAAAATAAGTAGAATTTAGATATGACAGAATATACATTTTCCATTGATTAATAAAGAAGTATATTTATTTAATCTCAAGCCTTTGCCAAATTCTTTGATGATAAAAAAATGTCCTTTGACCTGGAATTTGAGCAAGAGGGAGAAAGAGAAATAAAAAGCGATGTTTGAGTTGGACGATAGTTAAAGAATTGATTGGCGGTGCTTTGTTGACATTTCTACTCTGATGGGCAACTGTCACGAGATTTTCTCACACTTTCTTCATTTTTTCCCACCACCACTTTTCTTTTCATCCTTCATCAACCACTTTCTTAGAGCCAACATTCTCAGAGGGTCTTCAAGACTTGCCAAGCGGAAATGGTTTAGTTGAGATAAGATGACTATATCTACAACGTGTATGTACGTAGTTTTGATTCTTTAGTGTGTATAAGTACACAGGTCGAATGTTGTAATTTCAGTAAGCATCCTTGCATAAGATACAAATCGTACAGGGATTCTACAAAACGCTTCTGGATCCAAGGGAAAGTTAATTCTTGGAATGGGTTAGTGAAGGCAGAGAGCCCCAATTTCCGGCAATTTGTTGGTTTATATCGGACCTTTCCTAATCCCTTTAAAAGTAATATCATCCACAGTAAATGCAGGAGGGAATGATGGGAGAACAAAACTTGTAGCAACTGGACTCACGTCCATTAAACTTGGAAACGGAAACATTGGAATAATATCGGGTTCCGTCCGTCCACTATACATACTTTAATAGAAGGCCCAACTTCCTTAAACAACAAGGAGAGAGTCAAAGGAAATTCAATTGTAATAAATTTTGTAAAATTTTAGATTTGCTTCAACGCTTTTCCTGCACAAGGAGAGATAACGAGGAGACCCTGCTGAGCTCTAAGCACCAACAAATAACACTTAATTGTAAGTTAAAAGTAGTTCATTGTCACCCGGCTTCTATTTAATCGGAAGGATTATCTTTAACATCAAGCCACCAACCAATCGGTTACGGCTAAGGTCAAAACCTACAAAATATACATGAATATAAGCCGGAAAGTGAAAGGAGCTTTAATTTCTGTCCTGTAAAACTCTCTTGCTTTTCTAAAGCCCCAATATTGTAAAGTTTTTTTTTCAAATAAAACTTTTCATATTAGCCAAGATCCCATTACAGCTTAAGCGTAATGTCAGGAAGAATAATACCTATATCTTTACACATGCACCTGTGCGAGTTCTTATAAATTTAGTGACTACACAATGGCATCGAGATTCATGGCACATGAAAAAAGTGGGACGATGGATTATGTTATGTTATGTGGGAATGAAAACAGACTTCAAACGACCTGCTTAAATGTCCTCGTGGTCTCAACGGAAAAGCTCAAAACATTCACAAACGGATTGATATGCAACAAAGGGCGACGGTTTAAGAATATAAATGGAAATAAATTCGTAGAAAATTGTCACGGTAGAAGAGAAATAAGCATGTAACTGGATTGGAATTTAGAAAAATTGATTCTCTGCAGAATTTTGTGGAAAGACTTATTGGCAAATCATCCAATATCGATACTTTATATTAGTCCTTTGCCCCAACATAATAAAATAATACACAATCAAAATATTTGTATACATATAACATGGGAAAAGTATTAAAAAAATAAGGATAAATGTTGTCTTTCTTTCGTCTTCATAATAATTTCATTCATTATAATGGAGAAAGCAAGTCGGTCAAAGAGAAGAAGAGCCTAAAACAGCGTATTTACTAAGATTGGGTATGAAATGTTAATCCATTTACTGAGAATTATAAATGCTGAAATGCGGGCAAAAGATGAGGTGATTACCAATATGGAGATTTCATGTGTTGATATATTTATTGCTGAAAACCTACTACTGCAAAAGCCATTTTCTTTGTCCCACGGTCAATTTAAAGACAGTTAACATTCATATTTTCAATGTAGTTTCATTCTGGAGTTCTTTTGAAATACAGAGAAATAAACAACCAACAAAGAAGTTGGTGAATTATGAGGGAGAAAGTGAAGGAAGTTTTCGGAGTTTTGAATGAACGGGAGCCCTGCAGAGTTTTACTTCGGGGGTCTGACAAACTCCAAAAGATGTTTACCAATTTGGTACCATACATAAAAATCCAGCTGAGAATATGCAACCTCTTTTTCTGTATCCCGTTCTATTGGGACGAGGAACAGAAACAAATTCGCATATTGAAGTCAAAGTGGAAGCTTTTACTCGTTAAACTCCAAGTGACCATTTTGTGGGTGTATGTATCAGGAATTTTGACATACTTTGTGTCCCCAGGGTCCATGAAAAAGAACAAAATGTCAACAAAACTTTTGGGCTTAGTTTTTCTCTCTTGTCTCATTGTCACAATGCTAATAAGTAATGAATTTCTCCAAAAGAGAAAAGAAGCTGTCACATTATGGAAATCATTCATGGACATTGAAGATCGATACATTGATGGTACATTGAAAAAATATAGTATATTATTGCATTATTTCAAATGTGATAATAATATTAATGTTATTATGTTAATGCGTTCATTTATATAGATGAGGATATAAAGAAGCCAACAAAGGATAAATTGTCACTGGTCATGATAATCTTGGGAATCTGCACCAGTTTTGGTCTTCCTGGGTAGTTATTAAATTGAATCAATCTAGTTTCTCTGTAGTAGTGTTAGTATGTGACTAGTTTTTTAAAAATGTTGAAATTTTAGGTTTATGCTAATGATGCTGTTGGTTGATCCGTGTAAACCTCCACACATTGGATACGTATTATACAAGGTCAGCCTTCAGACGTGCATAACGCCTCCATTTCTCATCAGAATTGCTTTTATTTGCTTCGATACGTGGATTTGGGCAATTGGAATTTCTTCGGCTTGCTTCTACGTTTTTCATTGCCTATTTCTTGCCCTCAGATGCCTAGACTTGTATTTGCAGTTACTCATGCAGTAAGTATTTGCAATTTCTTCCACGTTGTTGATCAAATTAATAACGATCAACACCCAAACATTTTGGACACTTTGGCAATAGTTTTGTTAAATTATGGTTATTGCAGTGGAATGAATAGTCCTCTTCAGAAAGCATTTCGAAGCCAAGATCACAAGGATCAAACAGTTTTCAGACTCTACAGAGAATATCAAATGATCGTAAAATTTTATAACAAATCTTGTCAAGCCGTGTTTTTTCCCTCTCTTGTTGCAACTGCCATCACGGTCATCATAATTTGTCTTTACACTTGGTGAGCTATTCCTTAAACGTCATTTAGCTCTTATTTCTTCCATCTTTTATTTCTGGTATTTTATAGTATCAGACTACACAAAGTTATACCGGCTCCTGGGTATGTTTGCTAATTAAAAGTATGCCAAGTAAATATAGTTTACTCTTATCCATTAAGGTTCTATTTCTTTCCTCTACTGAGTACGGATGGATTTAGTGTAATTTTCATCACGAGAATTGCATCGTTGGTTTACATCAAGTCGAACCAATTTGTTACAACGATACAAAAGTCAAGCAAATATTCACGACGCACCTGGTTCAGAAAGAAAGCTGTGTCTTTGGACAAAATGAAAATAATGTTTGGATCTGCCAATTTCATTGATCAATTAACCCCAATCGTCTTTCTCAACTTTAGCTTCTCACAAACTGTCTCTCTCATGCTACTAACATAATAAATTACATTAAATGCAGCTTGTGCTTCCTAATCATTTTAATTATTATAGATGCTATATTATTATATTGAAATAAATCATACGAAATAATATTATTGAGAACCGGACGCCTGACAATATATTTACTTTCTAACTTTTTGTTGAACATTGGATTCGTTTACTTTGGAAGGGTTCTTTGATGCTGGTGAGTCTTCCTTTGACATAATCTTTACCAGCCCTTTGCACATCAAAGAGTACCAGTAAATTTGGGGAGCAATAGAAGCCAGGAACACAAGGAGCCAGGCAGGATGCATTTGGCAGAACGTCTACAGAAAAGGACATTGTGTTATGTTAAAACAACAGGTATCAATACATATGCAAAGAGCTTTTATATGGAATCCTTTTATTCACCTCCCAGAAGCTCATTTCTTGCTGTTTCGCATATAGCCCCACCGTGTAAAAGATGCTCACAATTCTGAAGATGGGGAAAGTAGTGAGCATCAGAGCTCCATTGAGAGCGTACAGCAGCGTCTCCTTCATCTACAAAACCACAAAGAAAGTAAGTGCATGAAGTTTGAGCAAGAATTCTTTTGTTTCCTTATTACATTGAGTTTACTCAAAATGAACCGAAATGAGACAAATGGGGTACTGGCTTCCATTAAAAACATCACACCAACGAAGAAATCTCCTTTGTTTTCCCGAAAATGCTTAAATTGAATATAACAAATAGTTTATAGAATTTGAAACTGAATAAAATATATAAATTACAATGATTATGAGGAAGCCAATCGGAGCCATAACCATGTGGTGGAGAATTAGAATTGGGGATTTTGACACAAAGGTACAAAACTGGTTTAGTTTGTTTGCAATTCCTTTTCTGTTTCTGTTGAAGTCTTTACTAGAGGCCCTGTGCTTATCTTGTATTTGGGAAACGTAGAACATGGCAAATGCGTCATATATAAAGTATGGAGCTCCGAACCATGCGTAAACCATGATGAAGGGATGAGTACACGACAATACATCTTTGTAGCAATCAGAGCAAACAATTAGTCCACAAACGGAAGCAAGAATTGCCTGTAGAGTTGAAACCAATCTAATAGAAATATAAAATATGTTTTAACAACAACTTTTCAGAGATATTGCTTGTTACTTGACGGAAATGTCTGCACAATCCTTCTCAGAGAGACCTTTTCTTTTTTTAATTTCATTTCCTAGTTTTGTACTCTGCCAGAACTTTTGTAAAAGGAAAAAGCATGAAGGGAAAGCAACCGTTCCTGACAGTATTAGTTTGGCAGCGGTTTCACCACTTAATTCTACTTCCATTTGGACGACTACTGACTTAGTATAAGAAATTGAAAATATGAAATGCAATAGTTATTTTGTTGTTTAGTTTGATTTATCGTAACAGTTTCTATAATGATTTGAGAGCGGATTTTATAGCAAGTAATTTAGAAGCGTGACTCAAATGCTACTGACGAGTGACTTTAAAGAAACCAAATTGGGGGAAGATGAATGTTGCAAATAATTGATAAATATTTCATTCCAGTTGGGCAGCCGGAAAATAATAGAACAATTCAATCAATAACTTGAACTATGGGGCATATGACTCCAAATATTAGGGATGAATATTTAATTCTCAATCCAGAAAGTACCAAATTAGGGAAAGGGATAGCCAATCAACTTAGTTAAAGTTAGATAATCGATACTTTCGTCATCAAGCATAATTAACCGTTTAAATGCGGCGAAAGGGTTCAATAAGAAGAAAAAGCATGACTGAAAGAAATGCCCAATTTAAAATATCTATTTTCATATCCACAAATACAATAATTAAAATAACTAATGTTGAATGTGTATTGATAATATGACTTTTTATGAAGAATGCATAAAAGTAAATATTAATTATCGAATCATGTTAATATATTATCACAAATGTTAATCTAATCTAATTTTGAAGAGTCATTTTAACATTAATGAAATTCTAATGTTGTTGGTTGTACGTTTTGCAAGCAATCCAAAATTAGACAACACTTTAACATTGACCATCTAATATCCTTCAAAGATGTCTATCAAAGTAACAATACATACTTTTGTTTTGGCAGATTTTAAATATTGATGATAAAAATATTGTTCCAATTTCAGTTATTTTGCCTATTCATATTGACTCTTGTTGTATCAATTGAATCAGCATCTATCTCAATCCCACACTGGAAGGGGAATAAAGCCCAAGGTAAATAAAATGCCTGCTAAAACTACAGCATAAAATATCTATCCATCTTTTCAGGAAAAATTATTTTGCGAGAAGCAAGAATAATTTTGCCACAAAATTACAACAATGGGACTTCTTTGCTTCCTGTAAAAGAAGAATTGGAGCCAATAATTTTGCTTGGTTTTGGAGGATTTACTTTGACGGAAGGAACTGGGGGCTGGGAATCAGAATCCGATATTCACAATCCCCAGAATAATGATGAGCGAGTGTTGCATCACGAGCCAGTTTGGATTTATGACATTGGATGTGTGGACAACGAGGAGAGTGAGATTAGTCTAACTAAAATAGCGACGTGGCTCAAAGAGGCTGCAGCCCAAGAATCCGTCTACTTGAGACTTCCCAATGGGGCAATTAGTTTTGTTTAACAAACTTGCAATAAAAACAGACGATTATGTATAACATGAGAGAAAGTCCAACAAAAATGTGTACAAATAGAGACATCTCATACAAGCCTCGGAACTTTCTTTTCTTATTGGGTATTGGGTCTAGGAAAAAATGTGCATACTTTTCAAATAATTTAACATAAATGCAAAGTTAATGAAATTTTTACAATTTTTACACCGAAAAACAACCTTTATGGTGGAGAAAGTTGAAACAAAGTTATAGCTTGCATTTTTGATTGCATCTATGTACAAATTGCCCCACAAAACGTGGGGTAGGTTTGAGGAACTTTCTCCAATTGTGATATTTCTAACTAACGTGGGGCTTTTATCTGTAATCTAGGTGCTGGTGGGTGTGGTCTATAAACCATGTCTAGTTTGGATGCTAGTTATATTAATTAGTTGCGGTTAATGTCAAGATTGAAAAGAATTTATTTTGGTTTAATGGCAATGCTTCGTCCTCCCCCCGTCCCCAGAGGCTCGACCCCACCAGTTGTTGTCGTTTTGGGGTAAAATATCTCAAAACTGAATTTTATTTTATTTTAACTGTTTCGATTATAGATCCACTGCAACAGGGAAGAGTAAACTGGCCATAGACTTGGCGTCAACATTTGGGGGCGAGGTCATATCTGCCGACTCGATGCAGGTTTACAAAGGACTTGACATCCTGACAAATAAAGCCACAAAAGAGGAAATGAAAGGAATTGACCATCATTTAATTGGAGTAGTTGATAGGAAAGAAAAATTCGACGTTGTCCACTTTCGAGATCAAGCTTTGCCATTGGTATTGCAATAATTGTTATATGTTTGTAGTTCACAAAGGATTTATAGAATAAATTACATTATTTTCAGGTTGAGAATATTTTAAAAGCTGGTAAACTTCCTATTATCGTTGGAGGGACAAATTACTATATTGAAAGTTTATTGTGGCAAGTTCTTATTGCTGAAGAAGGAAAAAAGCCACCCAAGAAAAGGAAAACTGAGCAAGATAATGACGAAACAGAATTGAACATTGAATTATTGACAAATCCTATAATCAATTTATTGCAATCAAACAGAGGAAAAGTTGAGGACGCTGATTTTAGCAAATTCAGTAATCAAGAAATGTACACAGCACTTCAACTTGTAGATTCGGAAAGAGCTCTTAGATTACATCCAAACGATAGACGAAAAATTATCAGGTCTCTTCAAATACGATTTCAGACTGGAAGAAGACACAGTGAATTGATTGCGGAACAATGTGCTCCTACAAACGATAGGACTTTAAATGAATCGCCAACTACTGTTCTCAAAAATAGTTTAGGGGGTCCTTTGCGGTTCACAAACAGCTTTTGTTTGTGGATTCAAGCAGATAAAAAATTACTGGACACGCGAATTGAGGACAGAGTTGAGAAAATGATTGAATTGGGTTTGAAACAGGAACTGAATTCTTATATGGATTTACTACTAGAGGAAAATAGGTCAGATAAAAGGTTTTTTAATTGAATTGTCTCATAAAAAATTTAAATCATTTTTTTTTGTTAACAGCGATCTTAATTATGAAGAAGGGATATTGCAATCTATTGGTTTTAAAGAATTTCATTCATACCTTCAACTACGACCAAGTGATCGAGAATCAGCAGAAGGAGAAAAACTCTTTAGAGATGGAGTAGAACGCCTCAAAATAGTTACAAAACAATATGCAAGAAAACAATTAAAATGGATCAATCAGCGATTTATTTTGCCTCATCGAAGACAAGTGCCTTCAGTTTATAGCTTAGATGGGAATCTAGTTGATGAAACTAGCTGGGAAGAAAATGTTTTTAAACCAGCTAAAGAAATTGTAAACGCTTATCTAGACAATAATTTAGGACTGCCACTCTTAAACGAGCGGAAAGTTGTGGGAAATTGTGATTTAGATGAGGACTTGGAAGCCAGAGTCTGTGAAATCTGTGAGAATAGAGTATTTATTGGAATAAAACAGTGGAAACAACACTTGGATTCCTATAAACATAGACGAATGATAAAAAAGAAAGGGAAAATTGAAATTATTGTGCCTCATGAAAACAATAACGATATTAAACCAAGTGAGCAGATTGTAGCTACTTCATAAATAGATAATGTTATTTTTTTTATTTACAAGTAAACAAACCTTTTACAAATAAAATATAGCTAAAAAATATTATTGTTTCAAGTCACATTTTTTATAAATCTGAATATATGGTTCAGTAAGTGTTAGCATTTGAGGGAGAATTTCTTTGACGTGAAGATCTTGCAACTCATACCAAGTATTCGTAGATTGATGAAACATTTGCATTCTCCACGTTCCCCCTTGATGCTGACCTTCGTGCACAATATTGGCAATTAAGTCGTAACAAACTGATCCAAAATTGAAGGCTTCACCAACATCAATTCCACTTATTGGAAAATTTACAATTGTTGGATTTTTTTCAACAAAAAAAGTATTTTTTGTGAATCTACGAATGTAAAGAATCAAAAAAGGTGGAAGTGATGTAACTTCAAATCGCTTGAGGAAATTATCCTTGTATGTTTTGTATTCTCTCTCTTGAATTCCATTGAACTTACTAAGAAGAGTGTACAAATTCACCTATCAAACATAACGGTGAAATAATAATTATTATTGGATTTGAAAAAATAAGTCAAATTACCTGTGGAATAATATTTTCCATTAGTTCATTTTTAAATAGAGGCGTTGGAGGTAAATCACATGTCAAATATAGAAATGTCGTTTCTTCCATTTGTTCTGGAGTCATTGCTTCAGTTTCAATCTTCTTTGTATAGACTTTCATACTCCCCATAAAAGCTTTGTTGATGATTGAGCTGTTTCTTTTCCTACAAAAATAAAACAACAAAAGCATAACTAACGATTTATTTTTGCTCATAAAATTTTCATGATTAAAAACTTACTTTGATCCATTCAAAGCCTTGTGCATTGCATTAAGAAACCAACTTAAAAACATGATCGGGTCTCCTTGCTCTGTGATTTGAAACTGCTTTTTGGAGCAAAGAACAACTGCTTGCAACATTTCGTGGGGGCTAACATGAGCTTTAAAATTTCTTGGATTCCACAGCTTTCTCATCAATTCTCCAAAACGTTGTACAATTAGGAAACTAGAAAACAACACATTTATTTAATATTAGATACTATTATAGTATGACTAGTATAATATAAATACTTGATATCTCCCGGTGGCCTTTTAATATCTGCATAATTTTGTTCCCTCAGAAAATAATCTCTTAGAGGCTTCACATGACACAATGCTTGTAATACCACATTACAATAGTCATTTGCTTTGATGTTGTTTAACCCAACGATACCTGGAAGGTACATTGTTCCATCAATTGTCCGGGATTCCTGAAAAATATTGAAAACAATAAAATAATTTTATTAAAATTTGACTGTTGTTAGCATGAAATGTACTGCATACCTTTGGGTTCTTATCCAATTGCATAGTTTGATCCTTTGCAAATGTTGGGTTCAATAAGTATTTGATATCATCTAAGGACGAATCAACAACTTCGTAATTATCCGGCAAGCAGTAAAACTTTAGTGTATGAAGATTCAGATAAACGTGATGATTTTCTCCAACACTATGCGTGTAAGCATGTGTCGATGTCCCACGACCCTGAAAATATATAAGACAACTATTCAGTCATTGTCTTCTCACACTAATTTAATTTAAAATCCAACCTGGAAATATTTTCCGCAAATAAGACACGCATAAACATTAATCCTGGACAAAGAGACGGAACAAAGCTTTTCGAAATCGAAATCCAGCACAGATCGATCAATTGTATCCAGATAAGGACACATCCCTGCACAATCAAGATTAAATTAAGATGCTCGTCTTAACTAACAATAGTTTGTATTAAGTAATTACTTGACATGGCTATATTTTGTTCTTTCTTTATCCTGACAGCTCGGATAAGCCTCTGATTATGATCCTCTTCGTCGTCCTCGATGTCATCTAGATAAGCCTCCCTTTTGACCACACCCTCAACACCATTCCCATTTATTTCCGGCTTGGCGTCGTCAACTTGGTCAACCCCATTCCCCTTCTCGTCATCTGCAGGCTCAACTTTTATCTTTTTTGGCAGTGGGGGTGAATTGTCAGAGTCAGACATTTCAACAACCAAATATTTTTCTAACCAATTAACTAAAAAAGTTGGATTGTTGAAAAATTAGCTCTTTTCCAAAAGAGTGGCTACGTTTCGATTTTGTTTAGATTTGCGGTGCATTCACCGGTCGTCTCATTTTTCTGCCATTGAAAAACTTTCTCCTCCAAAAACGCACCTTTCTCCACTTTCTCTTTTCAAAATAACACAAATCAGCAGACTAGCCATTATTTCGCCAAAAAATCTTATTTTAATAGCAATTACATAGAAAATAAATTTATTTTTGATACAGCGAAATTAGCTACAGTTGACTGGGATGGAGAGAAAGAAAATTAAGCGAAAGAAAAAATTATTCACCCTCCTTCTTAGGCAAACACGTGCCAACTAATTGCAACTAATTATACATAATCACATGTGCATAGTACAATAATAAAAATTCATATCAAACAAAGCAATAATATGTAATTCTCGGGGAAAGCCAAAGCAAAGCAATAATGATGAGACAGCAACGCTCTCAAAACTCGTTGCATCCAAGGTAAGCGATAAACTCAGTTCCTTTAAATGCAGTTGCATGAAAGCATTGTTAAATCAAAAGTCGATTGGGTTTTTGTCAATACGTAAAATGAGATGTGTATATATGTTGACTCATTTTTTCCAACCAAGTACAACATGGAATGGAGAGAGCATTTTTATTTTGGACAAGAAAAGAAAAAGTTTGTTGGAAAATCAATTAGGCGTCTAATGGATATTGTTATCTCTTTTGATTTCCGAGGCTAAAGTTGGGAAATCATGGCAAAGGACTTTCTCCACCGCAGAATCAAATTGATTATAAAAGAAGGGTTGCTTGCAACATCTCGATTAAAACAAGTTTGGCCAAACAAAGGAGAAAGTGGAACAAAATCTGGGCAAACTTTCACTCTTCAACTTTTAGCATCCAAGAGATTGAAGGGAGGAGGTGCGATGTTGTCGATTTATTTATCATCTCTCTCAACCAAGACAAGTGACGTAAATAAGCATTAGCAGTTGGTAGTTGCTCTGCTGGCTTGGCTTTTCTTCACTTAACCTCGGAATCTTTATCAAACTTTTCCCTTTCAAAAGTTGTAAAGTTTCTGCGGCTTTTGTATTGGTTGCTCCATTACCCTCAGAGAGAAAGTTTTGGGAGCTGGAGGGAATAGTCTTATACTCATTTCCTGTAATTACACTAATACTCAAAAAGCATCCTCACTCAAATAACATTTAGACTAAATCGGAAAGACTTTCTCTTGTACACAAACCCTTGTTGGAGTTTATTCATTTCCTCCTGTCTCATATTAAATTTAATAAGCTATTTCTCATTAAGTTCGTTTAGTAATTTTCTAGAGAATGGAGATCAAAGCGAAAGTTATGACGGTAAATGAAGGACTGCAGGCAGCAGAGATAATTATATTAGCAGCATCACAAAAAGAAAATTTTTTTGTACGTAACATAATTAGCCAGGTTGATTACTTATATAAAAGACAAAATTTCTCATACTTGAGACAAAATTATAAATTAGGTTATAAAAGACAGTTTGACATATTATTTAAGCATCGTTTGTTCTTTTCTATATTAATATATAAGTAAAGTGGCATCCTTGCAATGTTACATTATAATGTTGTTGCTGATCTGATTATATAAAATTGTTTTCGGGTTTCTGGTTGCATTTTTTTCAGGTAAAAAAAGTATAAGCTAAGGTAATTTATATAAATTACTTTTACAAAATAAATGGAGAGTCGTTTGGAGCTCTTTAGCTAATGATATTTTATTGACGATTAGACTCATAACTCAAGTTGTTTCATCTCGAGTCTCTCTCTCTGTCCTCTCCTGTCACTTTGTGGCTCAAGGTGGAAAGTTTTGTTTAGAAAATGCAAACAAAGTTTCACCAAGTGGCAAATTTTATTTGGAAGCCTGGCTTTGTAAGCTCACATATTTCTTACGTCAAACCAACCAACCGAACACTTGACATTCTTTTCTCCTCTGCTAAATAAAATTGGATGCTGGGAAAGTTTTGTGAATAAAGTAAAGAAGGATAAAATATGTGGAAAGTAAGGTGGATGGGTGATGTGATGTTGGATATATACCTATTGTTGACAGGGACTTAGCTCCTAATGGAATGTGTCTATCGAATCAAAATTTATGATATTGGACTGAAAACAACTAGGCGAAGGTAAAGTCAAACATGGGGGAAATAATCTGGCTCTAAAGATACATTCAACCAACCAGCCAGGTATGTATTCTATGTATATTCTCCAATTCCAGAGTTTGTGGAAGGCGATATTTTATGTTTTGTTGACTAGAATATTGTCACGTATTCCATCCAGTCCAGAGAGAAAGCAAATAATATTCGAGCATCTGCTTACACTCCACCGTCATAATTTACACAAGAAATATATGATTTTGTATTTGTTTAAGCAAGAGAACTTTTGAATATAAAAGTTGCTTCCAGTATTATTTAAAAAGCCTGTCTTTTTCCACTTTACTAGGAAATCTTCATTTGAAAATAAAATGTAGTTTAATTAATATCGTCCTTTTTAGCCCGAGTCAGGGCTTATGTAACCATCGTGTCCGTCTGTCTGTCCGTCTGTCCGTCCGAAACACGATAGGGGCCAAACGGCTTAACCGATCGCCCCCAAATTTTG
>JAQIXN010001899.1:0-14670 GCA_034698145.1 Proisotoma minuta
TAATAATTATTATTAGTAATGGAAATTATTTTGAAAATTAAAAGTAATATAAAAATATTTAAAAAATCTCTCTTTACAACATTCACAAGCTTATCGTTAAAGTTTTACATGAATTTTCATACTTTTGAAGAGATCAATTCAGAATAGCCAATTACCCAAAGAGGAACCTTGTTCAAGTCTATCTTTCAATTGGAATACATTATCCTCAAATCTCTTGAGCCTTCTTTGCAACTTGATCATCATAAGAACACACTTTTCGGCTCTCTTGAATTTGAGCACCTTGAAGTTTTCTTCAAACATTTGTTGCAAGGAATTTCCTTCCGACTTGACCTTTGCGTGAAGTCGGGTGAGACAAATGTCAAGTAGCTTGCTTTTCCTGGAGCATTCCAAAAGCAGCGGAGATGCATAGCTGGGGGAAGCTGGGGACATCATAGTTGAGCAAACATTGTTGTTGATGATGCCCATAGATCTCAACTTGGCTTGACGAGGAGGAGTTCGTCTACGTCTGAGATTAAAGAATCCATTGTTATTCTCAAAAACAGGGTCCCTTGGGGTTGGGGGTTGTGGAATCCCTAAAAAATTAAAAGGGAGAAAAGGGATTAGAATTAAAATTTATTTAAAAAATAACAATATAAACTCTCAAAATTATTTACCTGCAGTAAAAGTGAGCTGATGAATAATGTGATGATTTTTTTCATGATCTCGTTCAAGCTCCAGCTTATCCACTTTTGATTCAATATTTTGATACTGGCTTTCAAACGTGGACAATTGCTGCTTGACCTTTTCCACCGAATCTAGAACTGCCTGAATTTTGATATCCGCCTCTGCCGCACATCGTATCGCTGGCCGCTTTGAAAATGCATGGTTCCTCTCCTGCTTCAACAAGTTGGGAAGGACGACCGAATGGTAGAGCTTTTGACGCCGTTCCATGTCCGATTTTGAAGGACTTTTGAAACTTTGGGGGCCAACGGACTGAGCAAATTGAATAACATCAGCCATTTCACTGAAAAAAAGTAGAAAACTAAATTATTAATTAATAAGTCAAATATTCTCAAAACTTTTTACCGGCTGAGCCGGTAGCGATTTCAGGAAACTATTTTATTTTATAAACCAAAATAATTACTAAATAGCTTACCTAAAATTTCCTGAGACTGTCGAGGAAGATTGTTGTGTTAATTATTGGTAATTAATTACTGAGATGTGATGGAAGGTGGAGGGTGGGGAGGAGAACTAAGTTGGTGCGTGTGACTTGGCTGGAGTGCAGAGTGAGACTGAAGCAAATCCGAGGAGCTTGGACTTTTTAGCCAGCCAATAAAGCATGAGATTGAGATTAGTTAACTATGCAAAGGATAGGGATTATTAGGGATGAGTCACTAGGACCCTTAGTTAATGGCTGCTTTAATTGTAACGAACATTTTTAAAGATGGCTAAAATTAGCATTTCTATGAACGTTGGACTGTCCAAAGCCTCACTCGTACATTTATATAGCACGAAATCTTTGGAAATTTTGGAATCATTGTCTCAAATTTTGAGACTCGTCACAATCTTAAATAGGGGACATTTTTTGGGGGATTTCCGTTGGATGAGGAAGAAAGAACTTTAATTTTCAACGGTTAAATAGCCATATATTTGCATCCTTATCAATTTCTAGTAAGATAAGCGTTCATTTTGTATGCTAGATAGGTGAATGAATTGCATAGCTAAATATTATTTAATTTTAACGGACATGAATCTTGAAAACATAAATGATGGAGGAGAGCTTATTAATAATTTATGGTAGTTCATTAAAATATAAATGATGAATCTCATCAACGTCAAGTCCATGGCTAAGTTTGTTAGTTGTAGATAAGCAATGAGATAGATATGTGAAAAAAGAGTCGTTGGGACAAACTGCCGCGTATACTGTTTGTTTTTAATTACGTAATTTCACTGAATTATTTACATAATTTCAGCCAAGTTCAGTGAATTCACTCTAATTTTTAACGGTCTCTTTTGGAGCGTCGTACGTAATAATCGTTTAGGGTTGACATGTTTATAAACTCTCTCTCTCCCAAATCCGGAAATTGTAGAGCAATATTATTTGGGTTATTCGTCAGAGCGTCTAAAAAGTTGGCCGTTGAACAAAACAATTCCATTGTTCTCATAAATGCTCATTGACTTTTGGGACAGTGGTCGAAGGTTAGCAAGTTGCAGGTAGAAAGTTGAGACTTTCCTCAACCCTTTCCATATTTACATCCCAATAAATCCTCCCCCTAACAAACCACCTGAAACCCCAACGACTTAAAAAATGCATATTCTAAGAAACATTCAAAAATAAACTATTTTTATGCTAATCCACCCAAATATGGTTATTTTTATGCTTTACTACTACGCATATTATGAGACTCACGTGTAATTCTAAAATTATAATTCCAGGTAACGTTGTAAAGCCCTAAGCCCTCGTTAAAAAGTTGACGTCGTCAACTTTTGACGTCGTGAGGGATGAGACAGTTGCCCATTTGTCCGTAACATAAATCGATTAGCTATTATTAATGACCATTAATGAATATGAACATTTTAATGGCTCGTGCTTTAGCTTAATTTCTCACTTGTTTACCTTCTTCCTGCCAAGATAAGTCGACAATTAGACAAATCACTCAACAGTCAGGGATATTAGGCTTATCCGCATAAGTGTCTCATTTTGGTAATGAACGTGGGCAAAAGTTTGACCGTTTACTCTTTAAAACCTGTCCCTCATTCATCATCATAAGCAAATACTTTAGTTCAATGATTGGCAAATTCTCAAGATTCCAGTACATCTTTAGTCTATAGGTAAATGCCTCAGATTGCATTTATTTAATAGACGCAATTAATGGCCAAGCCCAACCTGAATTATTTTTTTCAATGCATGTATATGTAGCTTCTCAAGATTTCAAGTGCTACAAAATTTGCAGGTGCATACTTATAGACATTAGAATAATTTTTATTTAGACCGTGAGAAAGTTGAGAAAGGCTTTAAAACAGGATTCACCAAGTTTTATTTTGTCTGTTGACCAATCCAGATTTTCCAGTTGTGACATTAAAACAAGATAAAGGTTAATAATAATATTCATCATGATTCACTCCGAAATGATAACAAAATCTGTGGAAAAAATTATTCCAGATAATAAAACGTTTGACGTTTGTTATTTGCAAGAAATAAACGAACTTTCGTAGACTTTGATTGGTTTGATTTTGATGAGCCATTGTTGACTTTGTTGACTAATTGTTGACATAACTCAAAATCTTAAATCCCTATTCTTACCCAAGAGATAAAAATCATGAAGATAATGAGGACCACCATTTGGAAAAGTGACAAGAAATCAAGATTATCAACCCTTCCTCATATGTGTATGTTATTTTAATATTTTAACGACTTATCACTCAATTGTTGACAGTCTCGTTGTGCCTCTGCATTTTATTATTATGCGTAGCTGAATAAAGGTCGTCTCATTTGATCACTTTGCCCCATGGGGAGTGCACAGTCTCAACTTGCCTCAACCGAAAATATGCATTATGCATGTTTCTAACTTAAAATGCATTATTACGCAATCTTTTATATATTTAAGGGAGTTGCAAATAATGCAAAATTCCCTTATTTTTCGACTTGCATTCTATTCAAATTCTAAACAGAAAATCAAACAATTGTTGCGCACGAACACGTCTTTTGTTTGCTCTCAGCTTAAGCTATAAGGTTAAGAATTATATAGCTGCATTAGATTTACAAACTGCAATACCTCCACTAAAAGTCAAGCAAATGTTTGCTCTAAAAATGAAGTAAAAGGGAAATCTTTTGGACGTAATGGGAATGTGTGCCATTTTCTGTTTGCATCATTGCATTTAATTTTTGATTTGGTTGGTCATTAAGCAGATAGAGTATAGAAGGTGGTCTACTCAGGTCTCTAGTGTTGTATAATGTTAAAAGACATCCTTGATTCTCAAAATGGGTTAGCGAACTAACATTTCGTTTTATATGTGTATAAAATAAATATAATGCTCAATGGACCTAGATACATTTTTTTGCTAGTTTCTTCATTTACCAGACATTCATTTCAGATTTTCGGCTCTCTTGTAAAAATTTTGATTTAGCAGATGCACAGAAAGAAAATGCAATTACCAAGTTTTAAGTTGAATTTAATATTTGTGTTGCTGTTTTGTGCAAACATTGCTCGGGGTGAAGAAGTTGACAATTTGAGACAAATTAGACAAACCGAGACAAATCCAACTACAACTCAGGTATTCCAAGACTATAGATGAAAATAAATAAAACTGGTTTCATTTGCAGAATCCTTCCACAACGACAGAGCCACTTCCAGTCACAGCTTCATTGTCTCTAAAAGACCTAATTTTAATTCTCATGACTAAACATGGAAATGCTCAAACCGCACTCGCTTTCAATTCTTTGGACAGTCGTTCTCTTGGCGAGATTATGCGAGTGTTGTTAGTAGAAGTGGATAAGCCACTTGCCGAGGATATTGTCGCGATGCAAAGTTATGCACAAAACACAGATAAGCAGTTGGTGGCACTCATCGCTAGGATCACGACGGGAGATTCCAACGCTCCAAAAGACATTTTTGAGTGGGATGATAAACTAAGAAAATTTCCCTGGTGGGCAAGGATTAGACAAAGAATGTTTATCAATTTAGATAGATTTGTCAAAAATTATAATCCGGAAGCAGATTTAGCAAAATTGAGAAAACAGGCTGCAAGAAGTTAGCCGAAGAGAGAGAGAGAGATGACAAATAATGTGATTGACTATTTTAAAGCTGAAATAAATAAGATGTATTTTGTTATACAATTTTTTGCATCCAATCAATTCATATCCCATTTCCTTGTTTAACTCTCCGCAATAATTTAGACGTAATTTGACATAAGCTACAAATACAGAAAATACCGGTGATATCTGAAACAAATTGTAGCACCATCCATCCATGGCTTCAGGATTTGTATATGTACAACAATAAGAGATTCTAATCGTGCATGTCATATTTTTGCACGCTTAATTTTGAAGCGTTTTCTGATTCTCGATTTTATCAACTTCCTTTATAAAACATCTTCATGATAAAGGACGTAATGTATATAAAAATAGAGTTGGCAGTTTATTTTCAATTTATTACGTTTCTAGAATTCAGAATTAAAAGTGGAATAACTGTCTCGAAATATTTGAGACTTTATTAAAAATGGAAATATTAGAATCCTGTTTGGCATTAAATGTTTTAGTTTTCTTTTTTGCGACAAATCCAGTTTTAGGAAGGACGGACAGTTTTTACAGACAAGAATCATTCGTTCCTATTAAAGTAACTAACCTAATTAAAAAATCTTATCTTAGGTCTACATATTTGTTTGTAATAAGTTAAATTATGATTTCAGAACTATTCCTCAACAAATAAAGATTTGATGGCGGAAGGTTCTGGTCACTATTATTACCGAGGTCCTAGACACTATCACTACTCGAGGAGAAATGCGCTGGTTCCCTATCTTCTTCTGGGTCTGGCTGCAGGGGGATTGCCCTTTGGGGGAGCCGCTTTAGCCACAGGGACAATCGGGAAGAAATAATAAATAAATATATTTGTATGCATAGGACACGTAAATAGTTATATTTTGTCCAATAAACTAATTTGTACCAAATATTTACAACTCTGATTCATTGCATATTTAGTTTGCTAAACTGGGCAATTTTCCAGAAATCATGAACAAGTTTCCGATGTTCCCGTTAATTTGTTTAAGGTTGAGTGACATTGAAAGGATACGATCAGTTATTCCTTTTATATTTTTTGTTTATTTTTGGACATATACGTGATAAAGTGTCTCTTCTTGTTGAAGGACCGTTAGGGCAGTTATTCTCAGGTAAAATAAGGCACCTTGCATATAAATGCCGTGTGATTCAACAGTTGCGAATCCCGTTAAGTTATATTTAGCTTGATTATACCAATGTTAAGGTCAGAGATTTCGTTTCAAGGGCTCAGTTCCTATCTGGAGTCGCCACGAAATTCATCATCTAAAATGAATCGAAACTTGTTTTCAACCAAGATAATTTTAATAGGCATCCTCTTTCTGCAAACTTCATCATGTGCAAAGATCAAATCCAGCCGAAACTTGTCCCCTCAAAATGCTGAAAAAGTGAACGTAGTGAAACTACTAAAAGACGATTTTAATTCTGAAGAACTCGAAGAAGTTTCAGAAGCCACAGATTCCCCAATAAATGATAATTTCATTGAAGAGAATGGATCTAAAGATTTTCAATGCGTAAGCAACAATTTGTTTTTAAAAATTGATACAATTACCCATATTTTTACAAAATTATTATAAATGCAGATGGAAGAAACACTTTATCAAGGAGATCAAAACTCAGGTGACATGGGAAGTGATGCAGAAATCTGCAAAAAAGTATCACTTCAATGCATCCACGATAGCTTACAAAAACTTATTGAGGATCCAAGTAATCAAGTCTCAGGGAAAGGTGAGATATTGGGCTTTTAATACTAATAATAATTAATGAAGCTTGATAATTGACAATTGTTGACTATTATTGCTTTGCAGATTATGCCTGTATTCTCATCAATTTGATGCAAAGAAATTCGGAATATTCTCGAGCAATTTCCACTCTGGAGTCTCGTCTCAAAGACACTAGAAATGAATTGCAAGAATTGACCACATCAGTAGACTCTCACAATCAAAAATTTGTCCCATTAGAAAAGTTGGCTGAATTAGAAACTCGCTACACAGAAAAGTCCACAAAAAGTTTAGGAGAGACATCAGAAAGTTTCAAAGCTCTAAATAAAAAGATAAATGAATTGGAAAAACGGCAAGAATTTGACGAAAATAAAAAATCGGAAGAAAGTTTCAAAATAACAAGATTGGCTGAAGAGAACAAGGGAGAAATGGTCCAACTCCGTCAATTTTTCAACACTACAATAGATTTTATTCAGAACCAAACAGATTCATTTGGCGCAGCCCTGTGGGATCTCAATAAAATTGGAGAAATGTGGTCTAATGTTGCAAGCAGCGTGGAGGAAATTGGCGCAAGATGTTCTCAAGTAGAGCTAGAAATTGTTGGGAAAGTGAAAGAAATTGAGACTAAGACCAATAGACTTTATTCAGAGATAGCCAATCAGACTTCCGAGGTTAGAGATACACTTGAGAAAGAATGGTCTCAAAATTTCCAACAGCTACTAGATTCCAACAAAAGATCCCAAAGCACTTTGACCAAAGAATTTGCAGATTTCAAAAGCTATGTTGAGAGGGGATTGGAAAACGCAACAAACGACATGAAAGAACTAATCCAATCTCCATTCCAACTCATAGATATTCTAGCAACTGATCTCAATTCAAAAATTAAAACCGAGACAGAAAGAGCCGTCAAAATTGAGTCTACGCTGTCTTATTTTATCGTGAATCAAACGTCAATTACAAACAATCTCAAAAGCAATTTAGACGCTGAAGTTTCAAAAACCACAAATTTGCAAAAAGTATTCACAGAGCTTAAAACGCGATTTGGCAAATTCACCGAAGAATTCAGAATCCAATTAAATTTAGAATCCTTGCGCACAAAGGGAACTGAGGCTCAAATCTCAACAATCATAACAAATGAAGTTGAGCGTGCCAAAAAGCAAGAGAAAGAAATCAATGAGAAAGTTGAGATTTTAGGAAAAAATTTGATTGAAGAGTCAAAGAGAGCAGTTTTAGTGGAAGCTGGCCTTTTAGCAAACATTAATGAAGAACTTAAGAGATCGTCGGAAGCAGAATCCCAACTCAATGAAGCCACTCTCAATAACATGGCGAAAATTGGAGAAATTCATGAACATATCGGCAGCTTGAAAACAGATTTTGAAAACGATATTAAAGAAAGAGATGAAATAATTCAACTTTTGGTACGAGACCACAAAACAAAATTAGAAAATGTTCAATCAAGCTTCAAATTAAAAATTTCTGAAGCCAAAACCGAAGCTGAGCTACTAAACAAGAAGATTGAGAATGCAGTATTAGAAATGGAAGAAAAATCTAATGCAACTTCCTCAAATATTTTAAAAGTTATTGAAGATCGGACAGCTAAATTTGAGGATTCAATCCTAGCAAATATTAACATGAGTGGAAAGCTGGCATATGAACTTGTGGAACTGAGGTCAATTCACAATCAAAATTTCACAGCAGTGGTCAACAAAGTGGAAAGTCTGGAAAACTCTTTGGAAGCTGAATTAGAACAAGTTTCTGAGAAAGGAAAAGAAAGCGAGAAAAAGTTTTCCTCAGTTTTACTTAATTTCGCTTCCGATATGGAGAACAAAATGGAAAGTACAAATGAGAATGTGACAAAACGTTTCGAGAAATTGGAAGCTGATGTAAAAGGGCTGAAGGAACCGACTAAACCACAACAAGGTGTTTTCAACAGTATCATTGGATATTTTAGAAGACCTCAATACAATCGTACCAACAAAAGCAGCCCCAAAAAAGATCCAGCAAAAACTCCCCATCCACTGAAGGTCAATCAAACAAAAGACTCGGTAACTTCCAGATTAAGAGTTGAAAATGTTTTTGAAAAAGAGGCTGACGACGAAGAATCAGAATTGATGGCCGAGTTAACGGAGACTGGTAAAAGTTCTTCTGGAAGATCTATTCCAATTGTTGTGCAAAGATCAAATTCCAAAGTGAGCAACATTTATGGGTAGAAATGTTGATTTGGAATTGATATTTGTAGAGGCTATACGTACTTAAATACTTTTATATCTCTTGATGAATGGTGCTTATGAGAAATTACAATATCGAGCTTATTTAATGCTTGTTATTCATTTATTTGTAATAAAATAAAGTCCAAAAATATAAAATTTGTTCATTATTATTTAAAAAAGTGTAAAGTTTAAGAAAGTAAAAATTATTGTTTCCATTTTCAAAAAAAACATTCCATAGACAATCCAAAGTCGTTACCATCCATCACCGTTAAAATTATACCTTATACATCTATTTTGTTTTGTTTTGCAGATTATACCAACTTGTATTTACTAAAAGCTCTACTTCTATGAAATATCAAACATGTGTTTCAGGAACAATCAAAATTTGTGTGGAAGTGTCATTTCTTGTGACAAAATGAGCTGCTTTAGTTTGTCCTGGTCCCAGGGGAGACGACATTGGTCCATTTCCACTTCTCAGCTGCATTTTTACAGCAGCCAAATTATTATTAAGGTCTTGTTTTAAGGCTGCTGAGCCTGGAGCAAAATACTTTTTAGACGCTCTGTGTTGCGTGGCTAACTGTCTCATTTCATTTAATATAATATCGTCATTAAGCTCTGATCCGTAATAAGCAGAATCCAAATCAGATGAATGTTGACCTAATGAGGATGAGCAGCAGGCTTCTTCTGAAATCTCTGAAGATATTGGTCTTTGACCACTTCCACTTTTGCCCCTGGAAGGAAAAGAGCCACCCTTTGAAGTCCCAAGCCCAAATCCTGTTTTAAACTGCTGCATCTTTGCATCATTGTAAAACGAGCTAAGGCGTCGTCTTATTCCACTCACGACTTTATGCTGCTTGTCCTGAGATGTTCGGTTGTGGTGATGGCTACTTCTGCTTTTGATATTTCTCACAGTTCTTCGCCCTCCAAATCCCACACATTTGCTCTTATTATCGTGGTTGGAATTTGACATTCCGTCGGATCCGGAAGAATCATTTCCCGAAGAATCCTCTGACTCTTCTTCTGTGGCTTCTTCTGTTTGAGAAGGAGATTCAGAGTCAAAAACTTGTATGGCTTTCTTTCTGTTTTTGTTCTTGAGAGATTTTCGAAGAGATGGTGGAGCACTTTTTGGCCTATGAGTTTTATTGTTCTTGTCAATATAGACGATGTAAACTCCATCCTTATTTTTCCGCTGAGATTGTTTCTTGTTGTTGCTCACATCTCCAGAAGAAGAAGAAGCTGACGTTGAAGAACTCTCGTCAATACACTCGTAATCCACCACCTGATCATTATGTTTTTCTATTTTTCCCTTGTCAGTCAAACGATGGAGTATTTTTGCCATTTGGTTAATCTCCGAATTTGATAGCTTATTGTTATCAATACTGTTGTTTTGAGGGGGTGGCTGTGGTTGAGCTGAATTTTGTGTTGTCGGAGTTGGAGGGAGTGGTTTATTAGGAGGAGACGAGCCTTGTTGATGAAACATTTGGGGAGGTTGTTGTTGTCTTGTGGGATGAGTGTTGAGATTCACATTGGGATTGGGATGTTGATTTTGTCCACCGTTTTCCAAATATGGAGAAGGAAAATTCGAACTGTTTTGTTGTCTTCTTTTGGATCTCCCTTTTACTATGTATGCATATAAAGCGATTGTAATGCCACAAAGAAGAAGGACAATTAGCCCTCCACCAAGTCCAGCGGTTGCCATTTTTTCTGCGCACGTCATATTGGAAGACAAGGAACGACTATTGTTACCATCTTAAAATGAGATAAAGAAATTAAGGTAAATCATTTATAACATTTGGTATTTACCTGTGGGGAAATCTTCTTCCGTAATTGAAGCCGAGTGATCTTTTAAACCCACAACTCGTAAAGCCAGCCTAGAGTCCCAATCATGAACAATTGCACTGGAATTATGAATTTCTATCGGAGATCTTTTTATACGAGACAAGCCACAATCCTTCTACAAATAATAATTATTTAAAAAAAAATAAATATTAGACTACATTGATTATATTTTATTATTTGAAAAGTGGAGTTTGTTTTGTTTGATTACCGGAATGCAATCTGCGTCTTCTTGACATGCATGTACTTTAGCTGTGACAATTAAAGGTTCCTGTGCCCTTTGCCCTCGAAACAGGAAAGCTTTGAATGTGAAGTGATTTATGAGATCATTTCTTGGATCTTTGACAGGATGAGTATCAGCAATGACCTATAAGGACAAAATAAAAATTGTTATCAAACATAAAGATAAATTGGGACTATCGGAATGTAAGTACTCACTTGGTACTCTTCATTTCTGCACCCGCGACTGTCAACCAGAGTAATTACTTCTGAAGCGTCATTGGGGTCCAAATTATCTAAATTCCCTGTGGGGGCCTCTCGCATTCTCCACACTTTTACATCAGACAACTTTGAGTGCTTCCAACCTGTGTTAACAAACATATTGATAATTGAAATATTTATTTTCGGCAAGCGAGAAAAATGAGATTTCTTAAAATGCCCCAATATCTTACCATCACCACCTCTCACAATGCTTCTCATTTGTAATGGCTCTCCCAGCTGAACCACACCCCCAGAGTTGACCCTTTTTACATAAAGTCCATTAGTTGATCCTGGATTTTGTCGGAACACTCCCACTTCAGCTGCAAAGTCTTGACCACCCCCTTCCACAGTAGAGGAAGAGCGTCGACCATCCCTTCAAATTAAAAGAGGCAACTTGAGACAAACAACTCAAAGAGCAAAATGCATACAACGATATACTAACAATGAATCTCCAGCAAAAGAAATTGTCCGTGTGTCAGACATTGTGCTTTTTTGTGGGAGGCATTTTATTGTGGTCACTTCATCATCTGCCAAAGCCAAAGTTGGGACACGAGGGAAGACCATGGTCAAACACATGTAGTCACCACACTGCTCAACCCCACATCCTTTGAGGTCGGTTACAGTCATGTGAAACACATCGTCGCTGCCTCCCACATTATCCATTCGACACTCATTTGACGTCAGTGGATCTTGCGGTCTATCCCTCACGTAAGGAGGATGATAACCACTTTTCATGTGAATGGTAGCCCCAAAATATTCTTTGGATCTGGTTTTAAAACACTTAATATCCGAGAAAACAAAATCTGTTAAATCAAAATTAGAATTAGCCTTTATGAAAAATCAATCATGTTACTCAAATTGCTGTCTATTACCTGTGATGACATTTGGATCCTGTAGTATTGAGTGTTCTTGGTCACTTTCCATTGATTCTCGCACTTTATCCCGCAGTCTCACTTTCACTCTGCCATTTCCAGACCTAAGTCTTTCCCCAGACCTTAATCTTGAAGGAGAGTCAACTTCCCTTGATGTTGTTGAACTGGGGAACGAACCAACATTTGTTATTCTTGTCCTTGCAAAAGAGGAGGATGGAGGAGGGTTGGACTTCAGAGGCAACATTCTTCCAACAGATTCAATTTCTGGGGGAGATGGGGGAAATAAATCTTGCTCAGGTGGGGCTGGTGGAAATAAATCTTCATCCGTTTCTTCTTCTTCTACCCCACCACCACTGCCCCCAATAATTGGGACTACTGTGGGCGAAGGAGGTCCGATTGGTCCTGGTATTGGTCTAAAAGTTGATGTCGAAGCTGGGAAAATAAATGGTGGCTCTTCCGTAGTAGTAGTTGGAGTAGTTGATATTGAGCTTTCAGTTATTATAGGAATCAAGGAGGGGGATGAAGTAGTCTGAAATCCCCCTGAAACAACTGGTTGATAATGGATAATCAACGGTTCAAGACCATTTCCATTGCTGATAATGTTATTATTGTTGTTGTTTCCCCCATAATAATGGTTATTGTTGTTTGCCATTGTTGGTTTTGGGGTGTTTTGGAAAACTGGCATTACAGGCAAGGGATTGGGAGCAGGGAAAGTGTAAGTAAAAGTATCGGAATGACCTCCGAAATCATTACTAAATTCCTCATTCTGTTGACTTTCATCATTTTGTCTCAATCGCCCAGAAAATTTTGATTTGTCCTCGGCACTTGATTTGTCCTCACTCCTCAATCGTTTAGCTGCCGGATTACTTTTTAGCACACTTTTTGTACGAGAAAGACCCTCTACAATTTTTACCCCTGAATCTTTCTTCTCCTCTTTGTCTGAAGAAGAAGGTCTTTGAAAATGTGGGGCAAATCTGGTTCGAAGATTTGTATTAGATTTGATTGGAACTGGGCCAGGATTTGGACCTTTTGCACGCTCAGAAGCGCAAGTTATTATACTATTCACGCAAACAATCACAAACACGAACAGAACAAACTTTCCCATTTTGAAACAGCAACAAATGTCAGTTTCTTTAATTTATGCCAAGTGGTTGCATTATTTATGTTCTAGAGAACAACTTACATTTTGTGCAAATAAATCTCAGTTTGGAATGGAACACATTTTTCAACCAAAGTGAATAGGTTGACTTCAAATCCACAACTGAGGAATAATTCCTGTTTAATGGACTTATCTCGACTGAGCGATAGGAGGACCGCTTAGTGACCCATTGAACGAATAAATGTCGTAGGTTGCTTCTTATTATGCTAAAGTGATTCAAATCCTTAAACTAAAGGCTCTACTCTACTTTGGAGGTATTATACTTACACTATTGTTATTATTGACAGCTAGAGCTGTGGTATTTGGATTGTGATAATTTTGTGTCATAATAATAATCCAATATATCGTTTCACCTTTTCAAGAAAGTCAAAAGTGGATGAGGTACGTTTACAATGAAATTACACTCATACAATTATAAATGCACGGTTGCCTTCCACAAAAGTATAGAACCGTCGATATACAGCTCAAAGCCATTTTCATCATGTGGCATTTATTTGTTGACTTTGGTTGGTTTTTGGTAAATGAGACTTTGGGGAATTGATGAAACATATTTTGGGAAAGGTAAAGGGTTGAGCCACAGCCACATTTTATTGCTATTACTTAAGAGAGATAATTCTGTCAACTGTCGGTGAGATGATGGCATCACTTAAGTGCAATTTATTCTTGTTTTCTCTTGTAATCGATGTTACTTTTGCAGCAACAACCTTATGACAAGATTTCTTTTGTAATACAAAGATTCAATATGTAAAAATTCCAGCTTTCTGGTTTAATGAAATCTAAAAGACAATAAAATGATTTCTTTCCAAAATGGGAAAATGAGACATTTTAAAAATTGAGGCAGATTGAGACAACACAAATTAACAAATTCCAAAGTGAAGCCAAGAAAAGAGCAATTAATTTTAAATTCGCTGAAGGAGATGATGAGTTGGTAAACCACAAGCCGAGGATCAATAAAATAAATGATTCTCAATACATTTGGGAATATCCTGGATCATAAATACAAAATGCTGTAAATATGACTGAGAACACGGCTTACAACAAGAAATGAGACATTTGCCTTGTACTACAACAGAGACACGATGTGAGAAACGGTCATTGGAATTCCAATCGGAAGGAAAGCGTAAATATAGACAAAGTACGACATTCCACTGTCCCACAAGGGTCCAATCTTCCCAAGAAAGCCAAATACCAACAGTGTAACCAACGAAAGCAAAAGTTGTGAAATTGATTCGGACTCTACTGGATTCTCAATGTGTCAAATTTTGACTCTCCTGAGAATTCAAGAATTCACTTTGGCTTTCTCAAATATTTTTAAGGAACTAAAGAGTTTTAAAGCCATTATATTTTTGGGTCTAGGGCATTGGGATTTTCAGTTACAGATTTTATTGAAGGTTAGTGGAGCAAATAATAAATTGTATCAAATTCCCCGGACTTGCAAAAGAATTAATTGGGTCACTTTGTCGAATTTTTGCTGAGAAATTAATAAAAGGGCCTCATTCACGTAGCAAAAGATGACTAAAAGAGGATAGTGGGGAAAGGATTAAAGAATTTGTCAGCAACTCTTGATTTTTAGCCCGAGTCAGGGCTTATGTAACCATCGTGTCCGTCTGTCCGTCTGTCCGTCCGTCCGTCTGGGACACGA
>JAQIXN010001900.1:0-14669 GCA_034698145.1 Proisotoma minuta
GAATTTAAAGTATTTGACTACCGTCTCTACTGCCAGTTGAAAACTGAAAGCATTGTAGAGTAAGGTAAAACGGTCTAGCAATGATTCATTTACTTTTTATTACCTTTTTCAGATCAACTAGAATTTGGGAGGCGGAAGGAATGCGGAGTGGAGGCTGATCGTCAAACGTGTCGTCTGTAATAAGCATGCATTGAGTAAACAAATATAATTATTAACATTTGAATTACCTGGGATTGAACGGAATTCTGAGGACAAGACAGACCAAGATGCCAATGATCGACGATTCCACCAGTCCCCTTCACTGGCAGGCGACAGCTCCATGTCCATTTCCCCAGGGGAGGCAGGCAAAACGGGGGAGTTGGGAGGAAAACTTTCCTCCGATGACCATGACATTGTGATTGTCAATTAAATAATTATCTCCAGCCAAACCTCAGATATCTGAATTGCACATCCCGGCTGAAAGTGAATCCCTTTCCCCGAGCAGATTCGAGCAGAATGAAGAATAAGCATTCTGGCCAACAAACTGAACAAAGATGAGATTTTTGAGGCAGAATGAGATTTACAGAAATCGTCTATTTCATCGGATAAGCAATTTATTTTTCATTGAGTTGGATATATATTTCCAATTTTGAATATACCAGCAAGCATAAATTGGAAAACGGGTTTAATTGCAATAAGTATTTATTTGGAATGAAATCCCTGGGGACTTCTCTTGACCCTTTGCTTTCTCTCCTTTTCTCCACTTGACAGATACATTCAATAAAACATTTTGTAATCTAAGCCCATCATCGCAACCTCATTAACATCTTACTCCCAGTCCCTAAATAATGGCTTTGTAAGGTGAAATGGGAGCCCCTTGACCAGCCGCCGTGTCTGGGGAAGGAAATCAATTCACTTTGATATGAATCTCCTTAATTGTCCATACTAAATCAATGGACCCAAGCTGAAATTTATACAGTTTCTCTAATGCAGTGAAGAAAACCATTTCTTTTTCATTTCATTTTCACGTATCACATACTAATGTTGGAATGTTGGATGGCTCATGAAAACACACAGCATTTTATTTATCCATTATATAGAACATATATACGCTGCACAGTTTTGGCGTCACCGTATTTTCTCGGCTTTTATTATTTTCATTTAGAATGATCTTTCTTTATTATTGAATTTGAATTTCAAATTTCTTTTGCTCTGTAAGGTGACAGAGTGGCTGAGAGTGGCAGAGGAAATCCCCATAAGCACCCGGGATTATTTCGGGTCGCAATCATTCTCATCATTCCAACCCCCCGCTGACCCCTCTCCCACTCAAAAACCTCCTAAAATCCCCAGGTCACAATCAAACTATATAAAAGGACGGAAATGTTTTAAAATGGGATAAATTTCAAACTTCCTTGAATTAAATGTACCCAAGTTGGCCAACTTCCTTAAAATTATCAAATGAATTCCTTTGGGCTTTTTCTACATTTTTGTTTAGTGGTAATAATAAATCTTGCCATCATTGGAGTTTGAGACAGTCAATATAAATAGACTCTTCATCTAATGAAATCAATCAAGAACAATGGGGCTTAAGGTGGTGATATCAATGGTTGATAGTGGCCTCTGACATTTTATTTATGTGGGGTCCATCCGTTATTATAAAGTTTTGGGGATTTCCTCTCTCCAGGTGTCCGCGGAATGAATGATTCTAAACCGAAGAAGAGATTGAATCCAAATCTAAAAGTGGGGAAAGAATAAGAAGAGAGATGATATTGAAGAGAGTGGGCAATGTCTTTATTTGAGGGCGAGAGACCGGAGACGTCCCCCTCAGTTGGTCTTGTTCTTCGGAAATTGTCTTTCCCAACCACTTCCTTCCACAAAGTCCTCAAACTGACACCAAAAGCCAAAAGATTTCCCGACCTGGAAGGAAGCGAACAGAGAGAAAGGAAACTGTCTCAATTTCCCCACAAATACACTTGTAATAATTTTTAAGAAAACTAATAATTGTCTCAGCTTCCCCAAAAAATATAGATAGATAGTACAATGTGGTTATCATCGGCTCAAAATCGATCTTTAAAAACAAAATACTCTGCTGAAGACTCGTTAATTGAAAATTTAGGAAATGGGAAGCAATTGACAGGGACAAAATTTGGTAAATTGATTTGAGCTTTACTTTCAAGTTATTTTCAATTGAAACTTGTAATATAGATGTTGGAATTAGTTCTTCTTCAATCATCCATGCAAATGGAAGAAAATCTCAAATTCCCCAGCATCATCATCAGACATGGACACCTTGTCCTTACTACCCTACACCAGTCCCTGTAATGACCAATCCACAGCCAAATGTCAATTTTCAAGGTAATAATCTATAATTTTTCATCATAATTAATATACCTTGATTTTGAATATTTTGATTGCATCTTGCGACGTTGTAGAAGCTTATAATAATTTAATGCTTGCCACTGCAACAAGAACGTATCAAAACAGTGCAATTTCTTCTTCATCCTCTTCTTCTCAAAATTCCCCCAATTTACCAACACCCACCACTGCATCTTCTTCAGGACAGATTCAACTTTGGCAATTTCTACTTGAACTGTTGGCCGACGTGACTAACTCATCTTGCATGTCAGTTTATTGTATTCATATCTGTAATAGTTGACGACATTTGCTAATAAAATTGCTTTAGATCTTGGGACGGTCATAATGGAGAATTCAAGCTCACCGACCCTGATGAAGTAGCAAGACGTTGGGGAGAGAGAAAAGCAAAGCCAAACATGAACTATGACAAACTTTCACGTGCCCTGAGATATTATTATGATAAAAACATAATGAGTAAAGTGCATGGGAAAAGGTATATTTATAATTATATTCGCATTTACATATACACTGGATCAATAAAAATTGGTTTTCGCCACAGGTATGCGTATAAATTCGACTTCCAGGCTCTTCTGCAACAATCTTGCCAACAGGCCGCAGTGGCCGCAACTGGAATATGCGACAAAACTTCGACGGGAGGAAGCGACTATGCAAAATTTAACTGCTCGCTCTTCAACAGTAGTCATCATCCCAATAGTGGGAGTGGCGGTATGGGTGTGGCATCAAATCCTTCTTGTTATCCACATCCCCATCATCATAATCCCTTTTCATCACCACATCATCATCCAGCATATTGGCCAGTTTATCTTAATCGATGATTTCAACAAGTCTTTTTACTTTTTAATTTACTCCCTTTTACTTTTTTTTTAACTTTTAATTGTCTTATCAATATTTTGCACTCATCGCACCGGTACATAGATATTTTAAGTTGATTTAACATGAAATTAAAATGTCATTTTAAACCTGATTGATCACTTAATTTGTTATTTATTGGACTGGGACTTTGGTTATTAAATAATCTCTTGCAAATGATAACTTTACGATTTTGCTGTACCGTTGTTTACTCATATTCAACAATCAAAAATCTCAGTTGAAAAAAAAATAAGATAAAATTACATGGCACAGTTCGATTAAACTGAAACTCAATTAACGGATAGAGTTCGTGACCAATTGACCGACCCATGCAAATGTGGCGTGGATATTTGATAATCCTGAAACACAATGACCACTTACAAAGTAGACCTGTCTATATAAATAGATTCCACAGCCAGTGCCCTGGCACTCGGTGTTGGTCAAGCAGCGTCTCAAAATGAACTCTGTTCCAGTGTTTTTGGTTTTAGCGTTTATTGTGGCCTTGTCCACAGCAGCTCCTGATTATGCCACTACGACCCGGCCACCAGCGTTTCCCGTAATTTTTAATTTCAATCACGTATCACAAAAATATTAAATATTTTAGAACTAAATTTTAATTGTAGCTAGCTGTACGAAACCCATACACAAATTTCTGGCTTAGTGCAAATAATTTGCCTGGAAATTGGCCCAGCTTTTGGTATGTTATTTTTAAATCCAATCATTTGACTCGTAACATTTTTTTAATTTTCCATAAAATGTCTTTAGGACCACAAGGATTAAGGGATGGACTGGTATGGTTAGGTAGGCAAATAAAATGTTAATGCTAAAGAATAATAAGGGCATTATAAAATTCAATTCCAATATTAAAGGGTGGATGGAGAAACTTTTGTGTATATGGGAAACCCAAATATTGCAAATAGAACGCTTGCGACTCAAACCGCAACTTACATCACACCAACCCAAACCATTTTTGAGATCACTGCTGGATCCGTTAACCTCAACGTCACGTTCTTCTCCCCTGTGGAATACGAAGACATTCAAAGACAGTCAATTCCTTTGTCGTATGTCTTTGTCGCCGTTGGATCAAATGATGGAGCTGCTCATAATGTTCAGCTTTACATGGACATCACAGGTATGGAAATGCAATCACAATTTGAACTAGTTTTTGGGAGGTTTCCACTTGAATTAAAATAGAATGAAAATGATTGAGTACAACTTACTTACTACAAATCAAGCATCAACAAAGTTCAAGTGGTGTTAACAACCATAACATAAATTATGTTACATAATCTCATATTTTGTAAAATCAGGTGAATGGGCAGCGAGTGATACGAACTCAATCGTTACTTGGGACATCTCAAATTCCCCTTCTGGCCTTAAAGTTTGGTCAACTGAATTGGAAACGCAATATCTCTATGGAGAGCATGACGACTATCCGACTTGGGGTCGAGCGATTCTCGCCACGTCTTCAGATGCTACTTATCTCTCTGGATCCGATACGGAAGTCAGAAATGCTTTTGTTTCTACCGGTTCATTCAATGACACCACAGACACAAATTTCCGCTGTGCATCTTGCAACTGGCCCACCTTTGGATTTTCCCACAATCTTCAAGCAGTAACTGGCTCTAGAAGTGTCACATATGTCGTGGGTCTTGTTCGTGAAAACAATGCAAACTTTTTGGGTGTCCAACAAAATGCGCTTTGGCTCTCTTATGTAATGATTAAGACCTCATGCAATATATATAGATTACAACATTTTTTTCATGAAAACTTTTGGATTATTTTAGTGGCCAACTTTTGGACAAATGTTGGACTATTTCTGGGGCGATGTTTTCCAAGCCTTGACAAGAGCAAATGCCCTTGATATCAGAATTCTAAACCATGCATTTGACGTCGGTGGTCAATACTATGCAGACATCTTGACTTTGTCTCTCCGTCAATCTTATGCCGGAAATGAATTCTCCGGAAATTCAACGCATCCCGTCTACTTCCAAAAGGAAATAAGTTCAGGAGGATTCATGCAAACGGTTGATGTCATCTACCCAGCAGCTCCCATGTTTTATTATCTTGGTATTAATTACCTCAAACTTCTCCTTGACCCTTTGTTCTATCAGATGGAAAACGGTATTCATGACTTGCCATTTGCAATGCACGACATTGGAAATAGATTTCCAAACGCCACCGGCCAGGTAAATAGTAAATAAATAAAGGTTTATTTGGTTTGATTAATATATACATATTTTGACCAAAAAGGGATACGGAGGAGACATGCCCATTGAAGAGTCTGGAAATATGATAATGATGGTGGGTGATATCATTTTTCATCCCACTGCCAATCCAGTCGAAAGTCTTGCGTATGCCACTGCTCATTACCCAATACTGTCTGTGTGGGCTGATTACCTTTATTTCAACTGCTTGTATCCCGTCGATCAACTTTCCACTGATGATTTTATCGGACCCACTGAACTCAATTCAGGCCTCGCTCTTAAAGGTATTTTGGGAATGAAGACGTTTGCTAAAATCGCAGAATTCGTTGGAGATGCAAATGCAACGCAATTCTACAACAATGCAGTCGCTGAGTTTGTGCCAATTTGGATCAACGAATCCATGCACAACGATGGAGATCATTTGAAAATGGAATACAACGTACGTATTTATAGTTTTTTTTTGAAACTGCGAGTATTTTGGTAAAAAATTTCCTTGGAAACATGGTTTTAATTCTGTACAATCAAGAGTCCAAAACACTTTCAGCTTAAAAAAAATCAACTATAATTCATTTACAAAGTCGTAGAATTATGTTTCTATACATTTATGTCTCTAGGTAACAAATGGATATCAATTCAAATACAATGCATTCCATGACAAACTTTTGGGATTGAATGTGATCCCCCAATCAATTTACGAGATGGAGGCTGCTTATTATTTGACCAAGGTAAAAAAAAAACAATTTAACCCAAAATTAAATTAAAACATTTTTTTAAAGATGGAACCGTATGGAATACCTTTTGTAAGCACTCATGACTATACAAAGTCTGATTGGGAAATGTGGACTGCTGCAGCTTTCGGAGAAGTTTCACCAAGACTGAAGGAAGAATTGATTGAAGCTCTTGGAAAGTTCTTGAGATACACTCCACAAAGAGTCCCTTTCACAGATGTAATTTTAATTAATCAACTCATTTAACAGAGAAATTTTCTCTTAAGTATTTGTTGCCTCATTTCACTTACTATTTTGTTCTTTCTATTAGTGGTATGTCACTGCAACTTCCAACCACGTAGGCTTTCAAGCACGTCCGGTTCAAGGTTTGAACATAATTAAAATACAAATTCTAGCATTCTTTAACATTTCAAATTACAGGTGGACACTTTGCTATCCTTGCTTTGGAATTGGCAAATAAGAAGACTCAATAAATTATTTTAATTTTTTAAATAAATGTTTGTGTGATATAAGTAGTTGTTAATCAATAAATGAGCTAGACAATAATTATTATTGAGACGGCCTTTGGTTATCTAAAAAGTTACGAAATAAAAATTCAGAGTATATATACATACAACATGAACATTGTACTTTATAACTTTTTGGAGAACACAAGAACGCATTTAAGGCTTATTAATTAGTAAGTGGATTTAATCGATAACAAAATCAACCCTGAAAAGCCAAAAATAAGAGAGAAATTGAGAATTGGAGTTGAGTCCAATTTGCTATGTTTTCTAGCAGTTTCATAAGTATACTTAGTTGGTTTAACCAACTTTTGACTAATTAACTGTCAATCTTTTGAGACATTGCAACTTTGAAATTATAAATTGGAAATGCAGGTCAATTCGTTTGTTCCCTTTTTCACTAATTCCTTTTTGGAAGTTACAAACAGCAGTAGTAGCAACATGAGTGCTGCAAGCAATGATACAGAAAGTGCCTTCGTTTTCGATCTCACTTGGGACGACGCGAACTGGATCCTAACAGCATCTTTCATCATTTTTACAATGCAGACAGGTTATTATATAATTTTAGATTATTATGATATTTTATTTTCAAACAAACATTTTCTCTAGGGTTCGGAATGTTAGAGTCTGGCTGTGTCTCAGTAAAAAATGAAGCGAATATAATGATGAAAAATGTAGTAGATGTCGTATTCGGTGGGGCGACATATTGGGCGTTTGGTTTTGCGTTGAGTTTTGGAAATGATGCTCCCTATAGTTCACCGTTTCTAGGTTTTGGGGAATTTATGGTCGATGCACCCAAAGAAATTATGGGTCCAGTTTTTGCTTCATTTATGTTTCAACTTTCTTTTGCTACGACTGCAACAACAATTGGTAATATTTCAAATTATATACCCAGTATATAGTATTTCATTAAAGATTAATATTTCAAAGTGCAGTTAGTGGAACTATGGCGGAAAGGTTAGTATTTTATATGTTAGTTGCTTATACTTTACCAGTCAATAAAAATTTATAATGGTTCAAAAGATGCAACTTCAAATCGTATTGCCTGTTCTCCATGTTGAACACAATCGTTTATTGTGTTCCGGCTCGCTGGATTTGGGGACCAACGGGTTTTCTGCATGAGCTTGGCGTCATTGACATTGCAGGGTCAGGGGCTGTGCATCTTTTGGGTGGCGTCTCAGGTTATGTCGCAGCCTGGATGTTGGGACCCCGCCTTGGTCGCTACGATAAGGGAACTGATCCACTTCCCCTTGGAAATCCAACAAACTGCCTTGTTGGACTTTATATTTTATGGTGTCAAATATTTTCCCTTGAAACTGCTATTTGTAAAACAAAATGACAAAAGAATGACTCTTTTCAGGTGGGGTTGGCTAGCATTTAATAGTGGGAGGTACATGTTTTAACTTTTATTATCATGGTCACGTGCTAACGGTAATAACTTATTACACAGTACGTTCGGCATAAGTGGCGTAAAATGGAAATTTGCCGCAAGATCAGCGACTTCTACAGTGATAGCTTCAATCGGAGGAGGTTGCATTGGGTCTTTATGGTCTTTATTGTTAATAATTTTATAGGCTAAAATATTCACATATTTTTCATAAAGGACACTGATGAAGCCTGGGAAGATTTTTTCAGTGATGGATATTGTCAACCCAATTCTTGGAGCTCTGGTCGCAATCACTGCTGGCTGTGCGCTGTATCACACTTTGGACGCTTTTGTTATTGGAGTCATTGGCGGGGCCGTGGTTTTATTTACTTCAGGCTTTACCGATTGGACAAGAGTTGATGATCCTGTCGGTATGAAATGTTTAATGGCTCAAGCATTTTCTGAAATATCTTAAATTTTATATTGAAAATAGGGGCTACACCTGTGCACGGTAAACATACAATACAAAAAATATTTTTTTCTTAAAAATGAATGACTGAAGTTATATTATGAAGCATTTGGAGGGTTTGCTGGTATGATTTGCGTTGCAATTTTTGCGGAAGATGACAATGGGGCAGGATTTTCTAATGGCAGATCCGGACTTCTTCGTGGAGGTGGTTTATACTTGATGAAAGTTCAATTGTTGGCTTGTCTTTGCATTACTGTTTGGGCTGCAATTGTCACCTTTATCTTGCTTTGGATTACCAACAAACTAATTCCTATTAGAATGGAACCTCACGAAGAAGTATGTATATGCCAAAAGCAATTGATCGATTAATTAATTTAAAACTATCGTTCTTTCAGCTTCTAGGTGCGGATTATGTTGAACATTTAGTAAGGAGAAAAAATGCTGGAATTTCTGCAGCCCTTTCTGTCGTTGGCTCGCATCCAGATATTTATGGGATTATCAACAAAACTACAACAATTGGTCAAAATAATCCAGGTTACATTATATACTTTTATTGTTAATAATTTTATATGCTAAAATATTCACATATTTTTCATAAAGTTCATGACACACTTCTTGGAACCATAAAAGAACTCAATCTTCGTCGATGGTCGAGGGTCCGTCATGTAACAAAAGCAATAAATTTGATGAAAAGCAAAGTCACGACAAAAGAAGATAAAATAAAACAAAATAATCTAAACGACGAAAACCTTTACAAAAATAATCTTGTTGAGCAATATCTCGGAGTCCCAAACCAATGGATTCTTCTCGACTTCAGACCAATCAAAATTTCAGGATCTGAAATAAAAAATTTAGATTCAGTTCATTATCAAAATGATAATGAAGTAGCAACAAGAAAACGAAAGCAGTGAAAAGAAATGTCAATAAAATTATGTTATTTGAACAATTTCAAAAAAATATATATTCAATCAAGGTCATTTTATTTTTGGAATATAGATTTTATTTACCATTTAAAAATGAATCATACACAATACTGATATTACAAGTCCACGACAAAATATTATAATAAAAAACCAAAAAGGAACTTGATGTGATTTGAAAAACTCCTCCAGCTTTGAAAACCAATGGACGTCGTAGGGCATAAAACCATTTGGATTCTTCTCTAGCGTTTTTACCCCACCCAACATTTCCCCTCCTCCATCGGCTGAGAATTTGAATCAACTTTGCTGAAGGCCTTGCCATTCTGCAGCTAAGTTGAAACAATGAAGCAACCGGAAGAATTACGACAATTAAAAGAAATCCACATAAAATCTTCAAGTGCATCGACATTGAAAATTTGACCAAAGCGAAAAGACATGCCACAATCATAAAGAAATCTGCGCTAATCACAATCAAAGTTATGACTTGGTTTAGATTATGAAATATTTGATTTTGAATATGCAACGGGTGTAAAATTCTTCTGCAATTTGTAACTTGCGTCATCTTGAGAGCATATCGCTCTTCGGTTCGCAGCATTTTAAATAAAAACTCGGTAGTAAAATTTATCATTATATAATGGAGACAAGTAAAAAGAATACGTTGTATTCCTAAAGTAGTACAACTAGTAAAAAAAATTGCATACCATGTTAAACAAATAAAATGGAGTAAACAAGAGTAGATTTGGGCTCTCTTAAGAAAGTAAAGAAATATATCTACGGGTGAGTGGAAAAATAAAAATTGATAACAGAAAAATGATATGCAAAAAAAGTATCCCAAAGAGCATTGTTTTATGTAATATCCATGATCCTTATTTGTGTTAATGACTTGGTATTTTTCTGCAAACCAATGAAAACTAAATAAATATTTAAGGTAAAAATGATGTTGTGGAAGATTATAATAATACCTTTTAAAACTTGGATGAGTCTTATCAGGTGATTTGAACAATTGAGAAAGCCCGAGTCCAAAATCATGTAAATGATTACTAATGCATAGCATACGTTTGCAGTCAAGATAGAAACAACTCTAATAACAGTTAGTAAAGAAAATTTGGTTCCATAAACACGCATTTCCCCAAGGCTCAAAAATTCACAAAAGGTAAAGAACATTGCAAAAACTGATAGATTTAGAAAAAAGTTTAAATAAAATCTCCGAAGATTGGATTCTTTCCGGTGTTCAAACAATCGGGACGAAGGAACCCAAACTATTCCAGAAACGTTGAAAAAATCTGTAGCTTTTCCAAAGAAATCAAGTCCATCAAAAAACTCTTTGGACAGCATTTTTTTTTTAAATTTCAAACCTACTTCCAAAAGCTTTATGATATAATGAATGATACATATTTTTGTAGCCTCGTAGGTAATCATTTTTTTTATTGGAATCAAATTAGAAAAATTTGCTTGCAATTATCCATTTTAAAATTGTATAATAGCTTTTAAAATAATTTTGAAACTATGCCTAGCTTGGTGATGAACATAAAGTAGTAATGTTTTGTTTTCTAAATTGTAAAAAAATAAGGTTGAATACATGTAAAATTGTTTTCAAACGTTTTGTTATGTACGTATGTTAAATTTAAACGCGTCATTGAGATACGTCCTTATATAATATAATTTTCCAATAAATTCTAGAAGTTCTTTATTATGCAATTACCTAATAATTATGAAAGAAGCTTTGGAGGACGCAAATTAACCATTTTATTTCTTTAGTGAAAAATATGACTTTAAATATATAAATATTTTCAGAGAGCTGAATTCGATCTTCTTCCGTTTTATTTGTTTTATATTTTAATATTTTATTTATGAAGCAGAAATTTTAATACGTTTTATAGACATCATACATAATGCTAAAATTACAAGTATATGATAAAATATTATAGTAAAATATTAAAAACGAGCTTGAAGTTATCCTAAAAACACCTCCAGCTTTGAAAACTAAGGGTTTCAAAGTATGAAACCATTTGGTTTCTAGCCTCGATTTCATACTCCAGCCAATATTTCTTCTTCTCCATCTACTGATAATTCGAATAAGTCTCCAAGATGGACGATGCATTTGGCAACTAATATTGAACAAAGCGGCTACCGGCGAAACTGCTGCAATTAAAGTACAAAGCAAGCCAACTAAAATAACATAATTTAATGACTTGTACAATTTTATGAAGGCCAAGAGACAGAGAACATCTAGAAAAAAAGTCAGACTTATAACCAATAAACTAATGTCTTGATTGAAATTGTGGAATATTTGATTTTGGATTTGGAACGCCTGTAAAATTTTCCTGCAGTTTTCAACTTGAGTGATTTTCAGAAAATAAGAACCTTCACTTTGAAGCATTTTTGTTAAAAATTCCATTGTGAAATTTATAGCTAGAAAATGATAGCAAGTAAAAATCAATCGTTGAATGGCCAAATATGCAGTCCCCACGCCAAAATAACAAAACCATGTTAGGCATAGAAAATGCAGTGAATACGAGTGAATTTTCAATTTTCTAAGCAGATAAACGAATGGATCTATTTCGGGCGAGTGTAGAAGTAAAAATTGATACACACAAAAGCCAATGGCACAAAATGAACCGACACATATTCGTTTTATGTAAATTCCGTGGTTCTCATTAGTGTTTATCACTTTGTGTTTTTCTGAAATAAGAAATAAAAGCCTATATATGTAAATTACTGATTCAATAACTCCCATTTTCAACGCACCTTTTAAGACTCGCATAAGCCGCATCATATGATTTGTACAATTGAGAAATTTACGGTCCAAAATCATGTAGAAAACCACGATTCCATATCCTATGTTTATAATGATTGTGATAATAAAACCACCAAAATCATAAGGAGAGAATGAAGTGATGTCGAATAACCTAAAGAGTTCACACAGATTAAAGAGTATCGCAAGAGGGGTTAGATTTAAGAAAAAGTTGGAGTAAAATGCTATCAAGTTCAAAAAGTTTTCTTGCTCAAATGATCGAGTTACTCTGTTCCAACGTATGCAGGAAACTTTGCAGATATTTGTAACTTTTGCGATAAAATTTAAAGCGTTGTAAAAATTGTTTGGAAACATATTTGACATTAGTAGTGGTCAGTTTGACTTTAATAACTGACTACTTCTACTCTGTAAACACAAAGCTAAATATACCGTTGTTATATAGAATTTGAAAATTTTAGAAAACAACAAAAAATATGAAATAACCTGTTTTCGTCGTCATTAATAAGTTTTAATGTTAGAGGGATCGTAAATATTTTAAATTATAAATATATGTGATAGCAATATTGACGATACAAAAAGATTTTCTCTTGTAAAACTACCAGTTTAGTTTGTATCAGATTTTCATTGTGGTACCTATAATACATGCTTATTATTATAACAGTATATCTTACCCTTGACAAGTTAAGTATTCCTTTGGGAAATTGCTACTTTGGTAAAATTATATAATCTAACCAATTTATCAATTAGCAATATTATTTTTCATATGTACTTTGTTGACCTCTAAAAGGTCTTATTAATTTTGTGTATATATACACAGGTACAATGCCAATTTAAGTCTACTAAAAAATCAATAAATATGTTTTTAAATAATTTAAATGCAGGATATTACGGGAACAATGCAGAGTTAGTATACCTAACATTTTGCATAAACGCATTTTGTTTTAAAAATTTCAACGCTCCAATTATCCCACAGATTTTTATTTTGCACGAAATAATTAATTGCAGCCTGTAATGCGTGCAGCAACCATGAATGAATCTTCAAACTTATTTGACCACTGCCTAAAGACACAAGTGTTGGTTGTTTTCATAAAGTTAGCAACATGTTTGGAAACAATCTTTGCCTCAATTTTGTCAAGCTGAATTTGTCAATTGTTGTTTTTATTTCACTCACAGTATTTATAATCTTAAGCATCCCTGTGTTCATATATAGGTTTATTGTCTCAAGAATTTCTCGATTTCTGAAACCAGAATTAGGACAAATTATCTCAAGTGGAAGTGCTATGTTTATTGCCGATGCAATTCATTCGGCCCCAAAATGCAATGTAGTTTTGGGATTTGAAATTGAAGGAATAATTTCCCTTGAAGGGTGGATAGACATTTGCAACAAATTTCTTACAGCAAAGGATAGTGATTGTTCCCAAAATCTGAGGTTAAATTATACAATTAAGATAAAAGACAAATTAAGGTTTATTTTAATTTTTACTTTAGATTCCCTGAACTACAACAATATATTACAAACTTTATGGGTTTCAAGTTTTTCAAAAATGATCTCAAATTTTCTGTGCATAACCACGTCAAGCTAATTCAATGTAAATTAAATCTATTATAAATTCATGATATATTTTTGAGCCGTCAACTCAAATTTCCTCACAGATAATCCAAATTTGGACCTGGATTCACTCAGAGAAACACTTGCTACCTCACCGTGGCCAGAAGAACGTCCTTTGTGGGAATTTCACATTGTCAACAATACAGACAAAGGGATGAGTTGGGCGTTCTATCGTTTTCATCATTTGCTTGGAGATGGATTCTCGTTTTTAAATATTGTTGAGGAAATTTGCAACAAGAAAGTTTTGGGAATAGAAAAAGAGTTGCCTACTCCAAATATTCCAAAACAAAGCAGTCCCCTAAGTTTTGTGGCGTTTCCTTTTAAAGCTGCGTGGGATATTTCTGACGCTTTGATTGCAGCATTAAAACAAGGTAACATAAAGAAACGCATGAAACAGATATGTATTTTTAAAATACCCGAATAGGAAAGAACAAAAGTCCCTTTTACCCTCAAAACAGAAACAACAAGGTTTTCATAAGCACTGGACAACATTTATCAATTAAGAAAGTGAAGGATATAAAGAATGCTTTCAATGTCAGTTTCTCATCCGTCATTTTCTGTGCTTTAAGTACAGCCCTGGGAGAAATTGTGACATCAAAATATCAAACAAAGATTGACATGCTACCGTTTTTGACAGTATTGCCGATACCAAATCATTCTAAAAAGCTAAGAAATGAAATGTAAGATTTATATATTTCCATAAATAACTTTTTAGCCCGAGTCAGGGCTTATGTAACCATCGTGTCCGTCTGTCCGTCTGTCTGTCCGTCTGTCCGTTCGAAACACGATAGGGGCCAAACGGCTTAACCGATCGCCCCCAAATTTTGCACGCGTGTTTATAGGGTCAATTTAGGAATCGAGTTCGAAGATGGGCAAAATCGGTCAACCCGTTTGGAAATGGTGGGGGT